>JAQGBE010000277.1:0-21938 GCA_034698225.1 Scheloribates latipes | reverse complement strand
ATTCCATGACAAGCATGTGATCGCCTCATAAACCACTCGGTCAGTGAGTGGCGGCTCAGGTGAGGCTCAGGTGAGGCACAGCTGAGGGACGTCTCGGTCTGTCGGAGTGACCCATCGCTGACTGACTGATCGACCCATTGGGCCGTCAGTTGATGGCATGCTTTGACTTCGATTAGATTTTGACTGACATTCAATCAATTGTTTCGATACTTTCATGGCTTTGACTTTTGATTGATAATTGATAAGAATTATTGTAGTTTTGGGAGAGAGATGGGGGGAGAGAGAGAGAGAGAGAGAGAGAGAGAGAGAGAGAGAGACCTAAGAGAGAAATCGGATGAAATCAAACCGACGACCGATTTTTAAAATCAAATTTTTGACCCGACATTGAGGTTAAGGAACTCGTGAGCGAGTGTTTGGCCAGAGATTGGAATACATTGTCTGAATGGGAGAACTAGTCTTAATTGGAACGGTTGTGCCAAATATAGTCACTTCTAATAAGAGATTTGGTGAAAATAAAACCGAATATCCGTTGAATAATTCGACAAAACTGGCGGCGAATTACTGGCAATTAGTAGATTAGCCTTTGATTGCAACGCCAGTTGTCTTAGCGAACCATTAGCTCCGTTCACGTCACTCGACAACTCTGACCAATCACTCGAAGAAGTGTCTGACGTGCGGATGACGTCGCGCACAGTCAGACAAGTTTGAGAGCCACTCGCGACCGACTCTAATGTCTTAGAGTGCGCCCAATCGCGGCCTCAGTCGCAGCTGTGGCTCCGATCTCGAGAGTCGACCTGTGGTTGTCGTTGTGCCGATCGCCTGTGCCGTCCGTCCCGTCCGTCTGTCTCTGTGGTCATCACTGGTGTGTCAAATGGATTACGACATCTGCTGCAATACAGCAGAGCAGTGGTCACACCTGTCCGGTCGCTGAGTCCGAGCCATCGCTACAGCGGCCAAAGGCTAGTGAAGAATATTCTGGTGGCAGAGGAGAGCCGAAGGCGAAGGCGAAGAGTGTCTGCTCTGCGCGTCATCTCTGGTCTGTTTGCGCACTCATTCCCAACAGTTTGTGCTCTTATTTCATGCCTTACTGTCGAAAGCGTTTAAAGCATTGATAGCATTGATAGCATTCATAACACAAACATTCGACCGATTCTTCACTCGACTCATGGCTTCGTCCGCGTCCTCCACAAGACTTTTGTGCAATGTTTTTGATAAACTGTTTGACATCAAACTCAAGACTAGAAACCTAATCAAGCCGTCGATCCGATGGACGTCCGCCGCGGCCAACACTTCGAGGTCGTCCGCATTCTGTCCTCTACTGTATTCGGTAAGACTTACTTCACTCCAATAGCTCTTCAGTTCATCGCTAGCTCTGGCCTTAAATTGATTTCGGTCTTTGCGTTTGGCCACTGATTGCTCAAACACTTCAATGTTAGCTTAAACTAAGAGCTATCTGATTGTGATGACCACAATTGGTCGGCGATAGAGTCGAAGAGTTTGCCCAAAGTTTGTCTAACTATGCTTTGGAGACAACGAATGCCAATGAAGTGATGGCCGAAGTCGAGCCGTGCATTGGAGGTGGACACAGAGTGGTCGGGACAGGACAGGACAGGACAGGTGAGGTGAGGCCAAGTGTGATGCGGGACAGGCATCCTGTGGCCACGATGGTCCACTCTAGCGAGTGACCCAGTTGCTTATTTTCTACGACCTATTTTCGGGTCTGGCGTTGAATTACTACTGAATTACTAGTGAGTTAAGCAAAGCGGTAATACCTGTATGGTCTGTAAGGGTCAGACCTATCGCATTATATCAGAAGCCATTTGTCAGCCATCACGGGATCTATTTGTAGTTATTCCTACTCTTCGTGTCTTATCTTATAAATGGAAATCATTTTATTTAATTTAATTACGGAAATAAATATCTTTGAGAGTACATTGAGTCAAAAACTTCTTGGCTTCTCTGCAATAAAACTAATTCTAAATAATAATTCAGAGATTAAATAGTTTTCTATAAATAATTCATTGGATGTTCATTGAGATGTTGTCATGTTTGAGATGTCCGCCTCTCTGTGCAAACACGCCAACAGTGGGCCAGCGCTGGGACGACCACATCGTTGACCTCCAATTGACAGCTCCGCCAGAGATGTCTGTTCTGTTTGCGTGCAAACACTTGGCTGACAAACCAATGGCGTTCCCGAACCGACAGATCGAACAGAACGGAACCGATCAGAAGAGACCCGAAAGTAAACGAAGAGTTAAAAGCAAAATAAGTTTAGATTATTTGCTTCATTAGGATATCGCCCGAAGAATGGGAATCAATTTGATTGGATAAGAGTTATGTAGAATTTGGTCAAAGTTTAGTGTTTAGTGTTTGCTTGCGTTGATTGCATGGTTAACAAAGTGAGTCAACAGGATTTGATAAATGACTGCGATCGGGCATATCTGGAAACACACTAAACTCGCACGACTCTCGTGACCGCATCATTACATATAAACATAAATACCAAGTAACAAGTCTTCCGGGTTTTCATGCAATCAATACCTCTTAATCCACATTCCGTTGCGCCGGAGAGACAGACCTGAGTGGGGCTGCGATACGCTCTGCTTTCCCTTCTCTCCAGTCGACTGACTGACTGATCGCTGATCTCATACCGGACTCAACCCGTTCTCCGATCTGTGATCTGTGCTGTGACTGTCAGTCAGACGACGGCATCGCGAATGGCATCTCATTTATGGCTCGGATGAGAGAAACCCTCAATAGTAGTGATAATGTTAATGGTATTCAATGGTATTCAATGAATGGATTCAATAATTCAATTGACAGGAAATACTCATGAAATTTAGGTTCGCTTTGTTTCGTTGCACTTATTCTTTATGTTATGTTTGAGTCCTTCCAACTAATAGCTAATGGTTGGGTGTATTATCTGCTCTGGGCTACGCTCAGGTGACTGACCTTTCCCTCAAAGGCTCTCAAGTTCTTAGCGCCGCAAATGCCAGGCGCTATCCAATAGTGGCAAAACTCGATTCAAACTCGAGTCAAACACAAGTTTTGCCCAATTCTATCGATAGTTGCCGTGTTTTGCCACTCCACTGGCCTTTTGTCGACCGGTATCTCTGTTTGGCTGATCTCTGGTCCGATATCGCGATACTAGTCGTTGCCTCTTCTCAGCCATAATGTTGACAACTGTCGGCTCTTCTCTGCTCTCAGTTATGTCTCACCATTTGATTTGGTTTCGCGAATATTTCAAAAACAAGGATAATCTGAACCAAAAACATAAACAATTTGTATCTTTGTATTTTTAAAATAGTGATAATTGTTTTATCGACAAAACACAATTTCTAGGTCGAACTAGGTAAAACTGATACGAAACAAATTTGGCAACATCGATCAGAAACTATAGTCTGAGCATTCTTGCGGTCACATTCTTGCTTTGCGGTGATAATCAGATAACATAAGTCCAGTGAATGCCGTAATCGTTAATTGCATTTCAAACGAGAGGCCATTATTTGCATTTAAATGTCGCGATAATCACCAGATATTAATAACTCGAAGGCAGACACTAATTAAAAAGCAACAAAAAATGCCGAAATCAAACGCTTGTGCTCTGCGATGGCATCTGAATTGATAATTAGAAGATTACGATTGTCTCATCTGATCTGATCTCGTGTTCACAGGTGTCGGACAAGAGAGGCAAAGACCGGTCGATACCATCGTTAGTGAATATAAGTGCCCATAAATTAGAGACCAATTCCGTGACTCAACGCCTAATCCACACCTCATTACAACACCCGAAGTCGGCGTCTGTCCAACAGAGCCCTCAGACCACAACAGATCCGTTCAAATTGGCCGAAAATGATTTGAATTGTCTTTACGCCGATATCCGCAAAGAGTTGTGGACCGAAAGGCCTGAGTTGGAAGAGATCGCCGGCTACTACTTCGATGGCCAGGGCAAGGCCTTCCGACCGATGGTGGTCGTACTTATTGCTCGCGCACTCAACCATCACATCAACCGCAACCCGAATCTGCTCGACTCGCAGAAGACAGTGGCCATGGTCACTGAGATGATACATACGGCCAGTTTGGTGCACGACGACGTCATCGACACCGCCGACACGCGTCGCGGAAAGGCCTCGGTTAATGTGCTCTGGGGTCAGAAGAAGGCCATTCTGGCCGGTGATTACATTCTGTCGAGAGCCTCGCAAATGTTGGCCCGACTGCAGAACGAAGAAGTGATTTTAGTCTTGTCGCAGGTGAGCACTGGAGCAGACTTGCAGTGATTCTAACGGTTGTGGCGGTTGTCCATCAGGTGCTCCTGGACTTGGTGCAAGGTGAGTTCATGCAGATGGGCTCCAAAGAGGACGAGAACGAGCGCTTCTCGCACTACATCCACAAAAGCTTCAAGAAGACGGCCTCTTTGATCGCCTACACGTGCAAAGCAGTGGCACTCCTGTCGGGGGCCAATCAGGGCTTCCAAGAGGCGGCCTTCCAGTACGGCCGCAATCTGGGGATCGCCTTCCAGTTGGTCGACGACTTACTGGACTTCGTCTCCAGTCAGGCAGAACTCGGTAAACCAGCGGCCGCTGACCTCAAATTGGGTTTGGCCACCGCTCCGGTGCTGTTCGCGTGCGAGAAGTTTCCCGATTTGAATATCATGATTATGAGGCGGTTCGCAGAGCCCGGAGACGTCGAGAAGGCATACGAGGCTGTGATGAAGGTATGTCTCATTCTAGTGGTTGTCTGCATTGTATGCCTGTCTAACTGACCACATCCACTCCACTCTGATCAGAGCGACGGCCTCGACCACACCCGAATCCTGGCCCGGAAGCACGCGGACGAAGCCCTGCGACACGTGTCCTCGTTCTCAGATTCTGCCGAAAAGCAAGCGCTCATTCTTTTGACTGAAATGACTTTGAATCGGAAGAAGTGATTGTTTGCCGCAATTTGTAAATAGTTGGGAATTAAAGCACAGACCAGAAGAGCCGTAGCCGTCGGATCGGACGCGAGTCCAGTGTGGCTAAGAAGTGCCATTGAGTTGTGGCCAGCAGTGAGTTGTGGCCACTCGTTGTACAGCATCGACAACATTGACAAACAATAATCGTTACGATTCTGTTATATCTGGCGTTGGGTTTCATTAACACATTTATTCATTTCAGGGCTGAAGTCATGTTTGGTCTGACATTGCCTTAACTTATCGTTAGATCCGATACTTTGTGTAACTTTTGCTTTGTTTTCCCCCACTTTTCACGCCTTTTAGACTCGATTTGAATAAATCAAATCAAATCAAATCAATTGGAATAACATTTTATTAGACAATAATTTAAAAACTATTTCGATATAAGATTTTTCACTTCTTCTGCGGTCAGTGTCTCGTATTTGAGGAGCGCTTCGGCCAACAGTTTGTGTTCTTTGCTGTGAGCCCTCAGCACAGCCTTCGCCCTCTCGTACGAGTCCTGCATTAAAACACGTGTCAGTCGTGTCGCGCGTGCCTTCACATCAAGAATGGCATACCTGAAGAATGCGTTTGATTTCGGTGTCGATCAGGTCTGCCGTATTGGCCGCCAAGTCGTTGACCACCACAAGAGAGTTCTGCTCTTTTTCGAAGGTCCGAACGCCGATCTGAAGACAACAACCGTTTGACAGCAATGGTCGGCAGCAGACAGAGTGGCGCACAAACCTTGTCAGACATCCCGAGGTTTTTGACCATATAAGTGGCCAAATCGGTCGCTTGTTTCAGGTCGTTGTGAGCACCGGTAGTGACTTTGTCGGAGCCAAATATCAGTTCTTCGGCCGCTCTGCCGCCCATCGCAGTGTCCAACTGAGCTATCATTTGTGATTTGGTGGTATAGAACCGTTCCTTTTCGGGCAGATACGCCGTGTGCCCTAAAGAGGGTCCGCGCGGAACGATTGTCACTTTGTGAAGGGGTGGCGAGTCTTTGGTGTAAAAGGCGACCAAAGCGTGTCCGCCCTCGTGGTAGGCAGTGATGATATTCGCTTCTTCGTCGGGGATTCTGCTCTTCCTCTCGGGTCCCATCAGTACTTTGTCTCTCGAGCTCTCCAAATACTTCATATTGACCGACGACTGGCCATCGATGGCCGCCCTGAGCGCCGCCTGATTCACCATATTCTCGAGGTCGGCGCCAGTGAAGCCCGTCGTTCCGCGAGAGAGCACATCGATGTCAACGTCGTCCGAATATATCACTTTCGAGAGATACAATTCCAGGATTTCTTTCCTCCCGTGGAAGTCGGGAACTGGCACTTGAACTTCGATGTCGAAGCGTCCGGGTCTTAGCAGCGCTTTGTCTAAGTCGTCGCGACGGTTGGTCGCGCCCAACACAATGACGCCTTCGTTCTGCCGAAAGCCGTCCATTTCGGTCAACAACTGATTGATGGTTTGGTTGGCGTACGGGTGAAGAACAGAATTGCTTCGTTTGGCGCCCACGGAATCGATCTCATCGATGAACACAACACACGGGGCCTTCAGTTTGGCCGTACTGAACAAGTCTCTGACCCGTCGGGCGCCCTGACCAACCAGAATCTCATCGAACTCAGGTCCGGCCGCGTGGAAGAAGGGAACACCGGCCTCGCCCGCGACAGCCCGTGCCAGCAGTGTCTTGCCGGTGCCGGGTGGCCCCACCAGGAGCACACCCTTGGGCAATTTTCCACCCAAAATTGAAAACTTTTCGGGATCTTTGAGAAATTCTACAATTTCTTGGAGCTCTTGTTTTGCTTCTTCTATTCCTTTGACGTCTTCAAAGGTTACGTCGATATCTTCGGGATGTACTTCATTGGTGCCACCGATCAGAACCCTTCGGAACGAACCCCCTTTGAAATAACGCATTAATCCAATGAATTAATTAACTTAATGTCAATTCATGTGATATGACCTCAACGTTCAATCAATTTCATTGGAGACAAAATAAACTATAATTTAGTCTTAATTTAATTTAGTGCTAAAAATGATCAAATTTATAGTGTTTTGTCTGTCAATGAAATCAACTCAACGAGTCTAAAAGTAAATGTACCCGAAAGCTCACCCATAAAGGAGAACAGAATCGCAATTATCAGCACAATTCCCATCAGATCGCGGAATATATTGAAAAACTTCATCCGCGAAGAGGTTTTCATTTTGGGTTCGGCTGCCAAATAGCCCTCAGCGAAGGCTATCTGTAGATAACAGAGATAAAAATAATAACAATCGGATTATCTGATTGTCTATACTTTAATCCTATCCTTCTCTTCATTGTTAAGATGTTCTTCATTGATGTATTCTTTGATTTTCTCGCTCTCAGTTATATGCGATTTATCTTTCTTGAGGCCAAAAATTGAGCCCAACTTCTTGTGGCCCAAAGATGTTTCATCTTTCATCTGATCCCGATTTCTCGTATTGCCGATCCCCGTATATGTGCCCCTCGTCTTGAAGGTCCGATTCGGACAGTAATTGAGTGCCGCGACTGATGTCTGCCATTTGGCGAACAGTCGGAGCGTCGGTTGGGGTCTAATCGGACGGTATTTGTTGTCGTCGAAAGTCCAGTGCGAGGCGTGAGAAGTAGTCCAATGGCTGAGTGGCTCTCGTTTATGAGACAATATCTTATTGACCAACACTTTGGCGATCCTTTCCTGGGGCTTATTATTGACAAAATCGGGGAAAACTAAATCAAATGACTTTACTTTTGGTCCCCTTTTATCACAGAGTAGTTTGACTTCATTGAGGACCGAATTTAAAGTCTGGACACCAATCGAATCGATGGATAATTCACTTTTAGTTTCACTTTTATGATAATCATTGGCTTTGGAGACCGATTTGACACATCTTTTGCCGTTGAGGATTGAGGCCAAACACGAGGTCAGCGGAGACAACGACTGCGACAACAATAGTGCAAATCATCGGTAAGTAATTGATTACTAATTGATTGAATTGATAATTATTGAAAATGTGTTAATACTTGAAGTGAGAACTGGAGTTGAGAAACACCGCTGAAGGTGACACTCATTGCACTTCTTGGACGGGACTTCTGGCACCACTCAGACCGGCAATTGGCTTCACGTCACCACAGATGGATAGCTCTCGGGTCGGACGCTTGCATAAGTGGTCAGACAGTCGTCTTCGGGGCCGATCACTAGATTGGATCAAATGAGTTGCAGAGGTGATGCAAAATGTGTCCAATGTTTGGGTCTATGGACACACATTTGACTCAATGACACCACTTTTGGATGTATTGATGCGACCAAACAAGCAGTGCTTCCATCGCTGCCATTACGTCACTCAATAATTTGGGAAGTTTTACAAATTGTCAGTCAATTAATCGTTTAAGTGATTGAATCGATGGACGATATTGATTGACACATTTGGCTAATGTTTTTTGTCAATTGTGGTCAGTTTGTTGGACAATCGAGTCAATGAAAGTGAGCTGCGATTGCATTGCTTTCAATTGTTAGGCGTATAGCAGTCGGAGTGATATGTTGTGCGGCTATTAAACGATTAGTGCAAACGAGTGGTGCAAAAGGGCTCTCTTGTGATGCCTATGGAGTGAATGCGAGTCGAGTCGAGTATAGGTCTGTGAGTGTGAGTGTGTGTGAGAGAGAGAGAGTGCCGTCAGTGCCGTCAATGTTGAGTCTACTCTACTCTACTCTACTCTACTATAGTATACAATAGTAGTAACGCTAACGCTATTGCTATACAGGTTTGGCTGATGTGTGCGAACGCGTTATAAATTCATTTTCGTTATGGGAGGAGAAGGATCGCCATTGTGTGCCCTCCGCTCCCAACTCTGAGCACTTGTGCACCTCTCCAGACAAGTGTGCACTCCGGCCAACGTGACTGTCCAGACAAGAGCTGCCGTGACCTGTGCTATGAGTGTGAGGCCCCGGCAGCCTCGGCCCGAGTGGTGAGTGGCCTACAGATTGCGGCCAATTGCGGGCTTTGTGTGCATTGGTTGGAGTGAGCAGTAGTGAGCCGTATAGTGAGCTATGCCTGCAGTCGTGCCTCAGCCTCAACACACTCGACACACAGACCGCGCACAGACCGCACAGACAACTCCCGCCTGACTCCAACTCCGCAACACATCGGCCGCGTCGGTGAGTCTGACCACTCGGAGATCAGTGTCCGATGAAGACGAGTCATCTGATAAGTGAGAGCTGATTGCAAGATGCGATTAACCCATTGTTGATGCATTGTGCAGATGACATGTGCACCACATCTATAGTTCGGTTTCGCTTCTCACTCAAAGATAATCTCAAGAATCCACAGTCAATCGACATAAGCGATAAGACAATTGAAAGCGAAGCCAAGTATCTGTCAAATATCCGATCCTTCCGTTCGACAGTTGGTCTCAAGACTCAAAACAGACAACTGATTACCGAAACTCTTAATATGAATAAAGGGCTCTCAAACGGCCATCAGTTGAATGACAGCAATTTGAATAGCAATTTGGACATTAACTCAATCACTGCGACCAACACTACCGCCACCACTACAACCATCACTCCGACGACGCCCTCCTCAGTGACCGAGACAGCGATGGGTCTCTCGAACGCGGCCACCAAAGAGAGTCTGACACAACACCTGCTCTTAACCACTCTTAAGGGCGGCAAACCCGAGAACGGACAGAGACTTGATTTGACGAACATTTCGTGGACTGACTTAAAACAAAACAATTGCAACAAAACTAATGATTTGATACGAAATGAGACGAATAGTGATACAACGGAACATCATTTGGAGACCAATAGTTTGCCACAGAGTTTCCCACTCAACGACCAAACCGTGGATCAAATGATCGACGAAGTCCTCAACAAAAGTGAATCACAAGTGCTGACCGGACAGCAGTTACTAGAAGAGACCAACTCTTGTGACCAGCAACAACACCAACACCATCAGCAACAACAACAAGAAGCGCAAAACCATCTGCAGCAACAAGAAGGTGATCAGCCACTGTCCCAACAACCGGCGGAAGATGTCAATCCGCCGGCGAGCGAGTCGTGTGCGGAGACAAGTGAGCCCAAAGTGGACCTAAAGGAGCAGAGGTTGAGTTTAGTCCGACAAACGGAACGACTGTTGAGACGACTGAGGCGTTTGCAGTTCACACAAAACCACAAACATTTCAGTAAACAAATGAAAGCATTTGTCGAACATCAACAGAAGATCTTAAGCATCGGCTGTCAGCGACAGACAGAATCAGTGGTCACTTGTTTGCCTCCAGTGCAGCCCTACTCGAACCCAGTCGAGGACCGGATGAAACTACTGACGCCCGAAGGTGTCAAAGGTCTGTCGACGTCAGCTCTGGTCAACCTCGTCAAGCGATTGGGCTCTACTGCAAGTGTTCCCGACACCAATCATCTTCATGAATACCCGCCACAAACCCCAGTTCGAGCTCATGCCTCGCCATTGTTCACCTCTACGCCACACCCCGTGAGTTCGTCTCAAGTGATACCACAAACACCTTCCGCATCCACCAACCAATTGGCTAATTGTAGCGAAGATTCTTCAGCTCAGTTAGACAAGAGTCAGATCCAGTCATCACAGGTGTTATCACTTGCACAACAAACACGTCTCAACCTGGAAGAGAAGGAGACCATCCTTTCGACCATTGATAGCTTTTCAACTAATCTAAGACACTTTGAGACTGGTTTTGATTCGGATGCAACAGAAAGTAGTTCCGGCGGTGAAAGTTGTGATGAGTTGGAAGAATATAGCAATGACTCGATTCCGCAGCACTCGAATCCCGTTCTGAATAGTGGCCACACGTTTCCCATGTAATTGATTTTTCATTTATTTACTAATTATTTAAACAATTGATTAAAATATTAACTCTGATTGTCTGTCCGTCAGACCCAAGCGGTCGTGTTGGAAGTGGTGTGTCGAGAGGGCTGCCATAGCTTCGCGGTGGACATGGCTCCAGGCACAGGTGGCCGATCTTGAGTTCAGGATTAGGCAGCAAAACGAGATGTACCGCCAACTGAGGGCCACTAAAGGCCTGATATCGTTCGGAACGGCTGACCACAACCTGACAGTTCTGACTCCCAATGTTGTCAAAGGGAATCAGTCGAACGCAGCGACCGCTCCGCCAACCGTCGGCCCTAATCCATGCCCACAACCTCCAGCACCGGCGCCGTCGACAACACCCGTTCCCAACGAGAGGACAGTCTCTTCGAGTGAACCGCAGTCTCAGACAACGGGTTCCGACTGTGAGAACCACAACTGTATGCGAACTTTGCCCCTCAATAGTATGCGAAAGCGTAAACTAGTCCGGTCTATGAGTGCGCTTTCGGGCGCCACCAGAAAGGCTGCTAAATATTCGACTGTCCAGTGTTCGTGCAATGGTCTGCCCGACATAGTCTGGCCGTGTGTCCTCTGTAACGGCCGGTACAGCTATGTCCACGTGATCGACACCGACTGTATGCCGCTCTTCGAACGCGTCGCTCTCCTCGACTCGTGCTGTCATCCGGTCCTCTCGTTGAACAATGGTATGACATAACTCAAGACATTAGATATTATACGTTAGACTAGACTAACGTTTGAGGAAATGGTGTATTACTTGGCGATCGTCTCTATTCGCTACTTTCCTCTTACCAATTGTTGTCAACACTAGACGTACCCATCTCTGGCAGTGGTGATGGTCTTACCTGGCAGTGAACTGTTCACTCTCTTGCCATCGTTTCTCATTTCAAACAACAGATGCACTTAATTGCAAACGCCTCTCGTTTAATGCCCTTAAGCCTTGGCCTTTATATCTTGTTAGCTAAATAGTGTCAAGATAATTGGTGTGAATAAGCAATGCTTTTATTGATTTTGATTTGCTTTTTCTTTAGTTACAGAGATGGCTTGCATTTGTGATGACATAAATACTCTTATATTTTCGTTTTCACCAGTCGACTAAATTGATGCAAACAAATAGCTTTAATATAAACTTTTGAGACATTTTAGTTTTATTCAAGCTTTCCAATAGCCAGCCAATAGAGCAATAGAGGTGTGCATGCTGCTTTAAATGCTGCTTTAAATGCGCATTGGAAAACAGCTGTGCGTCGCTGTAATGGTATGAGTCATATACGGACACATATTTGGTTTGAGCACTGACTTGTTAGCCGAGTCTCTTATCTATGCGAATCTAAGTCAATTCCAGTGCACCTCTTTGACCATGCTAGCACTGCATATGGCTAAATGCTAAACCAAGTTACTATCGCTATTGCCATAAACTGGTCTAAATGATTGTTTTAATCTCTAACTAATAGATTAGCTTGATAAATATCATGTATTGCCTGTATTGCAGACTAATTGTTGACAGCACTGGTCATAGAGTCCGATCACCCGATTCAATGTCAATATTACTTTGATTCACAATAAGTGGTCGTAAAATGATTGAAAGGAAAGGCATGTTAAGTGACGACATCGACGCCAATCGCGCAATACAGCTAATAGAGCCGAATGCTGAGCCCCAGGACATTCAGTGCCTTATCTCAACTATCAGAATCTTGAAACTATCGCTTATTCGGCATTTCTCTCGCATGCATTCAATTTCCAATTATTGCTTCACTTCTCAGACTATATTCTTAAACTATAACTTAGATTATTCAACCTGGGATTAATGAGACGAACGAAACGATCATGGTAGTTTGACACAACTATCAAGTGTTGTATAATATATGCGATAAAATTATCGGTCATTTTACTAGATTCTAGAAAGCAATTTGTTAATAGCTTTTATCTATTTTGGTATCAAACCTAACCATTGAGTCAGTCAAAAGTATCAGGACGTTTGTTGTTATGAGCTAGATAGTAGATAGTGCTCTTGCATCAGCTGCTGCGTTGGCCAACTCGCAGATAATCTAATTGATGGCAAACCGACGCTAATGTCAGACTATTTGGTTTGGCTTTAATCGGTTCCTTTCACTCAATTATTTTGGGGTAATCGTGAGCTCACAAAAATGAATTGACTATAATTTCCTTGTGCACTATCCTACTAGATCTTAACACGAAATTACCCAAGCTAACTTTAATGAATACATTAAATGATTTATCGCAAAATGAAGCGAAATAGCCATGTTAACCTAGGTTGTTGGTCTGATTGGTTAGTAACCAAGATTGTTGTATTTCAGATATTTCTCTGGGACTTCATTTCACCGAACTGTTGAAAAGAGAGACAATTACGCGACCGATTGCTTCCCGACATCTCAACAAAAAGTAATGAATTGTTTATTCCATTTCCGCCAAACTTATAATTGTTGTTCATTTCAGACGAAAGACTCCGCCGTCGCCCACAACGGCCAACAAATTTATTTTTGATTCGACTAAAAACAAAAGTCCAAAACGGTCTCAGTCTGTGATTTCATCGACCAGTAAGTGATGCAATGAAACTAGCATTAGAACGCGCCTCGGCATCAATGGCTTGACATGACATGATGCACTGGCTCTTGGTTGTTGCGTCAGACTAGACTACGCTATTATACACTTTACTAGACTTGCATCGATTACGCTCTGATACGCCGCTTCCTTAAATAAACCAATTATAGACAGCGCGGCACTTCTCTAGAGATGCACATGTCGTCACATACTATTACTGCGAGCGAACGAAAGTGGCCAAAAAAACATTTTGGACCAAACAAGAACATAGTTATGTTGTCTAGAATCTACACAGATGAAGCTCTTACATGTTTCTCCCTCCCATTGCATAAAACAATTTTCATCAGTTAATTGTTTGTTTGTCAACAACAGTGTAAATGTCAATATTTTATGACCGCTTTTGTTCACTCATAACTACAGCACTGTATGACTAATATTATGGCTAATTATTAATTAATAATTAACAATAAGCTAATTGCTTGTGATAGGTCATACTGTTTATTATCATATGCTGATGTCATATATTTTGATCAGTATAATAAGCAAGGTGCCCAAAATTGTCTAGTAAAATTGGTAGTGTAACCTTGCATAAGTTGAATTTTTCAGATGTATTAATTAAGTCTGTATTTGCAGAGTTGCGTAAGAAATACGACGGAACTACTAAAAGACGTTATGTGCGGCGAACGGGTGTTTCCGGTGATAGTCTTTGGCGAAAGAGAGGACGACCGCGTGAAAGAGCTTCGAGTGGAAGCTCGAGAACAGAGTCGCCGATCCCGTCTCCCGTGCCATCCGAGGGCAGTATGTGCGGCAACTCGGCCAGTGCTCCGCTGCACCGGCGAAGACGGAGCGAACAGCACGCGTTCGACATCAACAACATTGTGATTCCGTACAGCATTGCGGCCACGACTCGGGTCGAGAAGCTCCAGTATAAAGAGATCATTACTCCCAAGTGGAGACTCACCGAAGCGTCGGAAGAAAAGTTCCACTTCTCGGACATCAACCCCAAGTCGGAGAACAAATCTGAGAAAACGACGTCACTGGTGAACAATGTCAGTCTTAAGGAGGAAGACGAAGATATCTCAGAAGTGGCTTTCGCCGTAAGACACGCCAAGTGTGAGGAAGAAGAGCGGAAGCGTATAATGGCTTACATGAAGGGCGCGACCGGCAATATGCGCGGCGGTCGCGGCGCGCGGGTCAGGTTCGACAGCACCCGGTCGGACACCAATCCTGGCGGTGACGCGGTATTCCAGAACCACGACTCGACCAGTCAGGACTCGTACATCGGGCCGACCACTCCATTGCCACCACTAATGAGCGTCGAGCCAAACACACCGGAAACGCCGCCACTGCTCCCCGAGAGACGTCGCAACGCTTCCCTGTCCTCGCGAAGGGACGACTCGATTGACGAGAGCTTCGAAGTGGTCGCCCCTTTCGATGCCAGGGTTTTCCCTCTGAATGACTCGGAGTACGACTCACTAATCAAAGACCCGGAACAGGACTCGTGTCCCGTAGTCGACACATTGGAGTCACTGAACGATCCGGAGAAGTCGAACGAAGGCACGATCACAGCCAACAACAGTCGGGCGCCGACGCCGATCGACTCGGACGGCGCCGAGAGTGTGGTCGACCACACAGAGGGCGACAACGATGAAGACCCGGAATGGGAGCCCAAGAAGTTGTAGTCAATGGGTTTGAGAGCAGTGCTTAGCGAGAGATGAGGTCCTCTTTAACTATAGATATGTCTAAACAAACCAAATGTATGTAAGAATTTGTATATATTTTTCCATTTCTTTGCTTTTATTTTTAGTACAATTAAGTCGAGAAATTCAAGAATAACTTGAAATTTATTTATTCAAAAGGCGACACAAAATTAATTTAAATCTGCATTTTAGCTCTTGATTTGAGACAATGTCCTATCGATCAATCGTCAACCTATACCTCGACAACCCTTGAACTTCTCCGACTTGATTACCGCCACAACCCATGATAACTAACTATAATTTTGTCTAAAAATCAATTCTAGAAGTCATTCAAATTGTTTACTAAACTAAGCATTTGTTAGAAACAACTATTTAAGTCATTCCAAATCGAAATTGTCATCAATGCTAAGAAAATCACTTAATTTGCCGATTAATTCAATTAACTCGAAGTCAGTTGTGATTAATGACAGGACTAATGATTGAGTTCTAAACGGATCACTCGATTAGCAATATATCGCTATTTCGTTCAATTATTTCGACTTTTGTTGTAATTCTCTTTAGTTTTATCAAAAACAATGAAAATCTATCAAAAAATGACTACAAAAATAAGTGAATAAAAGTGTGAATAATTTTGATTTTAATAGATTTAAAACCAATTGGAGTACAATAATAATTATTTGTATCTAAATGTCTGTTTTCGACCACTGTTTGCACCGCCAATGCAAAGAACTTCAGTCTCTGTGAGACATATCAGACAAAAAATATAATAAAAATTACAAAAAATGACGAAAACATTAAAAACAATTCAACTGACGGCCAGTCTCTCAATGATTCGCTGATACTCTTCTTCCAGCTCTTTGTAGTCTTTGTCCAACTTGTCGAGTCTGACCTCGAGCGCCGGCACAGTGGTCTGCTTCATCAGCTGGAGCTCCTGCTCGTTGACGATCTTGCGCTTCTCGATCTTGACGATGTCGAGCATCATCTTCTTGGTCGGCGCGTTCAGCCGCTGCTTCACATCCAACCGAAACGCTTTGTACTCTTCGGCGTTGGACCGGTCGGTCGCCCGGAAGCGCAACAGTTCGTAGACACGACGCGCCTGTTTCTGACTGATCTTAAGCCGGGTCTGCGCCTCCGCAGCCATCTCTTTGGCGAACCCGCGCTTGAGTTTGTCGGCGGCGAACGAATCCAGTTTCAGACAGTTCTTGCAGTCGACGTAATCGCGAATTCGAGTGAAGTTGTCGGACGGGTCCTCCACTGTGATGTCGTACACCTTCTCTTCCTTGATATACACCTTGTAAATCGATTCCAATAGTCTTGAGCCGAGGCCTATCCTCTGGAAGGGCGGTAAAATCAAATACTGGGAAATTCTGGGACGTATTCGCTCCGGGTATGCGTAATAACGGTAAACAGTGGCGTAACCGACGAAACAATAGGCGTCTTCACTGGTGGCCGAATGGCCGTTGGCTAGACTCGAATGGAAGGGTCGCCTCTCGTAGACCACGAAGTACTGCCACCGCTCGTCGTCGGCGTCGATATAAGAGGCCGCGTCGATGAACCACCACAAGAAGCTCTGCATCCGCTGGTGATAGGCTTGGAAGCCGGGCGAAGATATGTCGGTCGTGTAGATCTCGAAATGTCTTTTGACGGTCGCATCGCCGGCGTCGAAGTCGATCGACAACTTGTCTATCAGTTGTCCGTAAGGCTTGAATTGAGATTCTTTGGGCAGAAGTGAACGAAACTCGTCCATCGACTGACAGAAATTGATCTCCAGTTTGTCGGCGATGGCTTTGACCACATTATCGGCTTCGATGCCATCCGTTTCATCGCTTTTCACTTTTTCGGTGTATTTAATACTCAAATAACAGTTCAACTTTGCGGCCGAATAATACAGTTTGACGTCGAGGTCTTTGTAGCCGAAGATTGTCTCGTTGTCGCCAAACAGCTGGTGACAGAACTCGGGATTGAATTCCTTGTTGAAGGCATTGGCAGACTTGCCGTCGGCTTCGGGTTTGAGGTCGTCTTCATCGCAGACAAGCTTAAGAGCTATCGATTTGTTGGCGTTTGAAATGAATGTCTCGAAGAGATTCCTCATCAGAGAAGAACCTGATTGTCAACAAACAACAGCGTATAGTCAGTGGTTATTGTCATTGTCGTCGGTCACTTACAAGCCATCTTCGGGTGTGAGCCAAGAGCGCCGACACGAGTGGTTCAGCGGTTTAGCCGTCGGAGGAATGGTTTTGTTTGAGTTTCGTTGAGCGCCAACACTAGTCGTCAGTCACTACTCATAAGCGACGCTCACTTCGCGGCGATTGCCTTCACTTCGCGACATAACGTTGTCTGCGAACGGCAGCTCTCGTTTGGCGTCTTCGAAGTCATGACAATCGGAAGGCCTGTCCACAGATGTGGTGACGAGTGGTGGCGGTGTGGGAGACGAGTGGCGAGGGGTGGTTGTCGTGGTTGATGGTGTTGTGGTGATAACCTCGACTTGTCCTTGCATTGGAGTAAATGACTGCAGCAGAGACTCTCGAGGTATGCATTGTGTCACTGATTCGCTGATTTATATATCATTTACTGATTCACTGATTGATTGGTTGCCAATTTGGCCGCAAACTAATTGTCGGACACTTTGTTCTTTAGTTATTTGCGTTGATTTGTTCCTAATTTGGTTGATTCAATTCGATTGCATTTGTCTCCAGAAGAGTCGAGGAATCGCAAGAACCGGAATAGCACTTCACTGGTGATAACTAGTGTAGTCTTGAATCTGATTGTCGGTCTGCTTATGTACGCACAGTCCGTCCCATCTCTGCTCGCATTGTTTGCCATTCACTTGATTTAAGTCTTATTCGACTTTCATTTAATTCGATTGTCTGTCAAATCAGGTTTTGATTGATTTCCCAGTGAATGATCGGATTGTCTTAAAGCATGTCTTTCCCACTGTTGAGACGAACGCACTGCCAGTTCGAGGTATGACCGGACCCTCTGTCGACCCAACCCGACAGTGACTGTCACTGGAGTTGTCGTCACTGCAATGAAACCAAACTTGTCTTTCAGAGTCATTCGAGTGTCCAAAGAGCTAATGCCGACCGACTTCGAGATATTTACTACAAGTACGCGACGGTCGAGAAGAATGGCGAGAAGTATATGTCGACCGATGACTTCGTCAGATCGTATTTGGGTCTCTACCCCGAAGACGAGTACAACCCGAAGACCGTCAACTTGTTGGGCAGTATTCTCGACACTTCCAAAGACGGGTAAACTGATTGCAAGATTGTTGTGAACTCAGTCTGAAGTGATTGACTGGATTGCAGAGTCATATCGTTTATGGAATTCCAGGCCTTCGAAGCGATTCTATGCCAACCCGACGCTATCTACAGAACTGCCTTCCAGTTGTTCGACACCAACGGTTCCGGTTCTGTAACCCACGACGAGTTCGAGGAGATAATCCGATTCACGACTTTACACCAGAAAATACCGTTTAATTTCAAGTCTGATTTCATGAAACTTCACTTCGGCGATGACCGCAAGCGAACCGTCACTTACTCTGAATTCTCTCAAGTATTACATGACTTCCACGAAGAACACGCCATTCAGGCGTTCAAGTCGTTCGACAGGAACAAGAAGGGCGTCATCTCTGCCTTGGATTTCTCATATATTATGCTTAACTGTAAAATACATTTACTGTCCGAAGACGTGAAGCCCAATCTGGTGGCGGTGGCCGGCGGCGGCACTGGCGGTCATTTCGTGACTTTCCCCTACTTTATGGCGTTTAACTCATTGCTCAACAACATGGAACTCGTCAAACGAATCTACCTGACCTTCACCAAGGGCAATCTGCAGCTCGAAATGACGAAGGAAGAGTTCCTCTATGCCGCACAGCAAATGTCCCAGATCACACCCTTAGAAATCGACATCCTCTTCCACTTGGCTGGCTTTGTCCACCAGAGAACAGGAAGAGTCAGTTACATAGACTTAGAACGGATAGCGCCGTATCGGCCGACACGATATCTCTCGAAGCCGATCGCCGAAGTCAAGGCCGTCGAAAGTCCTTCAGACCGCGGAGTTATGATTCAGATTCTCGAGAGTGCCTACAGATTCACATTGGGCTCGATTGCCGGTGCGGCCGGCGCTACCGTTGTCTACCCAATTGATCTGGTATTTGATGGCAATATAATCAATGGCTCTGATCTTGTTTATAATCTATTGAATACTTTCAGGTGAAAACTCGAATGCAAAACCAAAGGACTGGGTCTTATGTCGGAGAGTTAATGTACAAGAATAGTATCGATTGCGCCAAAAAGGTTATTCGACACGAGGGTGTGTTTGGTCTCTATCGAGGCCTTTTGCCGCAATTGGTTGGCGTCTGTCCCGAGAAGGCCATCAAACTGACCATGAACGATTTGGTCCGCGACAAACTGACCACTGAAAAGGGCGAAATTCTTCCCATCTCTGAAGTCATTGCTGGCGGATGTGTTAGTATATCGCTAATAGATTTGCTCACCTTTTGTATGATCGTAGTCGGCCTGGCCTTTGTCCTCTTGGTCTCTACCGCTTCAAACTCACTCTCATTTACTCAAATGAGGGCAAACTGATGGCCGACTGCGAGCACACAATAGATCAGAAAAGTGTGGTTCAGATAATATTGTGAGATAATGTTGGATCAACTAATTGTTCTGTCGATTCCTGTTACAGGCGGGAGCCTCTCAAGTGATGTTCACAAACCCTTTAGAGATCGGTAAGCAATCGATTATGAAATATAAGGATAGAAATTGAGTTATCGACCATTAATGCAGTTAAGATCCGTCTTCAAGTGGCCGGAGAGATCACTAGTGGGCCCAAAGTCAGTGCTCTTGGAGTGATCAAAGAATTGGGAATCAGAGGCCTCTATAAGGTATCAATTATACAGTTTGTAGATCAATGAGTGAATATGACTCCAATGATTGTCTTTGAAGGGATCCAAAGCCTGTTTCCTGCGAGACATCCCCTTTTCGGCGATTTACTTCCCGGTCTACGCTCATTGCAAACTCAACTTTGCCGATGTCAACGGTCACGTCAGCGCGCCCTCACTCCTCTTGTCGGCCATGATAGCAGGTTTGCATCGTCTGGATTGATCTGACTGTATTATCATGGTACGATTGTCATGTGCAGGTGTGCCCGCGGCCTATTTGGTCACTCCCGCAGACGTAATAAAGACCAGACTGCAAGTGGCCGCTCGAGCCGGACAGACAACTTACACAGGAGTTATCGGTATTTATCAATGCATTCGAGTTTAATTATTAAATTATGTATACATTTATATTAATTGTCGTTTCAGATGCTGTGAGGAAGATATGGCGCGAAGAGGGAGGCATTGCCTTCTGGAAGGGCGGTCCCGCGCGTGTCCTCAGGAGTGCGCCTCAGTTTGGGTTTACTTTATTGACCTATGAAGTCCTCCAAAGACTGTTTTACATTGATTTCGGTGGCCGTCGGCCGACCGGTTCAGAAGTAATAGTTCCGGCGACGGGAACCGAACTTATGAAGTCTCAAAATCCTGACCATATCGGAGGATATCGGTTAGGTTTGGCCACATTTACGGGAATGGAATCGAAATTCGGTCTGTTTTTACCGAAATTCAAATCAAACGTTTCTTGAGTTTAGAGTTGTTTAGAAAATATATTATATTATATAAAAAGGGTTACAAATTGTTCGACACTTTTAGCATATATTGCGGCAAACGATTAGTTTATATTCGAAATAATTATTTTAAATATATTTTTTGATCGATTGTTTGCCAAATGATGTTATGTTTAGCGATCACTGGTAACTGAAATTGCAATCAATTTGTTGATTAATGACAACTGTTTTTCGTTATTAGAATTGTTTTCACTCAATAAAACAATATTTGTTTTAGAGTCCAATCAATCCGATTGTGACGGATTCGGCACAAAGAGTTGAGAGTTGACTCCAAACAGACAACTCGACGAACAGTCAGTGCATCGCAACTCAAACGAGTGACAAAAGGCTCGCAATTAGACCTCAGTTCTGATGACTGATTGGCCGAAATTCGGTCATCGATTCCCTCCGTTCGACCGCTAATCTGATTGGCCTTTGAGTCGATTCTCACTGACTTTAATGTCATTTATCGGTTAGACTATTGTCTGTCGTTTCAGACTATAGTCTTGCGATCACTTATAGAACCAGAATTGCGATCAATGAAAGTCTCGCAAACCGGTACTGAAAGCCGAGGCCGGACTCTAATGGCTCGAAACGATTGGATTTATGCGATTGTTATTGAATTGAAAGCCAATCTATGTATTAGTGAATGGATTTGAAATTCAAACATAATTACGATATTTCATAGCTCTGAGACATAACTGAAAGACTCGTAAAGCTATGAATTGCAGTGGTTTTGGAGTCGCCTTCACTGCAATGACATTCGAACCGCTCTTATCGGCTATCACTGCATCCGTCTTAGCATTGGCTATAAGAATAAGAATAAGAATCGCATTCAATTAGAACCAAACTATAGTGCAAAATGTGTATGTCCTGGTTGGTTGGTGTAGCACATGGTAGTAATGGTATTGTGGACTGAAGCTCACTCCCAGTCAGACCCAGATTACAATTCAAATATATTTATATAACATTAATATTGTGCTAAAGTATATATAAAATGAATATTCAAGGCTTTCAGCAAATAATTGTCATTGAAGTCATTGAAAGTGTTTACTAATGAGCGTTGGCGCTGGCATTGGCTTACCTTGGCTTGACTTGACTCCACTCCACTCCACTCGACTTGTCTTGTCTTGGCTTCTCTTCACTGACTCGACTCTGTCGGCAGTGAGGCTCGCATTCACCGTCGGCTCCGTTGAATGCCAGTGACTGCCAGTGACTGCAATCGCAACCATTAAAACCAAATCTGCAAATAA
>JAQGBE010000276.1:0-21957 GCA_034698225.1 Scheloribates latipes | reverse complement strand
ATCAAAAAAGTGTTTGTCAACTGAATTGATGACTAAAATACTTGTTCCCAAAGCCCGATGCGATGCGATTCGGTGCTGTGCTGTGCAGACCAATAAGGAAACGCTTGGCGTTTATTCCAGTGCGCAATTTATCTAGATGCTTTTTCGCCAATTGCCAGACTTGATGTGCAGTGATATCAACAAAAATAGAGACACAAAAACGGTATTTGTTTACGGAATCAGTGGCCAAAACAAAAACTGCAAACACGGCTATACCATCGCGAAAATGCTTGATTGCAGTCATTTCAAGCAAGATGCTTTATATGTGTGCCCAAAAGTGATTTCAAATCGCTGAACATGATAAAAATGGCATAAATGGAGCATCTAGGGACACTGAAATGGCATGTAATAAGAAGATAATCCTCTGTAGCCATGGAACCGATCGTCCGTTCAGGCAATAAAGGCAATGGCAACTCATAAACTGGATGTCAGACCAGTGAAAGAAAAAGAACAGCTCTTTGACAGACAATGCCAGCGACAGTATCGTTCGGCTGTTGGACTGGAAGACAATTCTAGTGTTTATTATGTGTTGGCAAACGAAAAATCGTTTTGATATCTCATAAAATTATTATCCGTTTTGTTGTGTTCCGCGACAGACAGTGAGTGCCTTCACACCAATTGACAGCCACTATTGTCTGTGCAGTGCGTGACAACCGAACCGATCCGAGAGATGACTTGTCTTACTGGCAGTGGTGAGCACAGAGGGAGGAACGGGAGGAACGGGACAGTCATCTGCACTACAGCTTTCCCTCGACAATCAATTTGCGAAGAGAAAGGCATTTAGAGGAGAGAAAAATGCTAATAAGTTATCTAATATGATAATCTGGGTCACAATTTCCCATGGTGACGACTGCCTGGTGGCTGTGTGTGACACTGGCCCTGAGCAGTCACACATACACTGATCGTGAGAAGTTATGTCTTGGTAATTGAGATAAAAGCAGAGAAAATTGTTTAGTTTAAAAGTGGTGTTCCAATAGAGGCGGAAATGAATGCCGGGGTTGAAGTGAAGTGACTATAATATCCTGTGTTTAGCGGTGTATATAAGCGTCAAATAGACAGTGGATTTAATTGCGCAAAATTGCTTTTCGAGAATCGTTTGTGGTGTGCCTTTGGGACGGCCACTGACCAGACCCTGGGAACCACTCGGCCGACCGAATCATTTGTCTTATTCTGTTAGCAATACTGGTATTTAATGAACAGAATGGGACGACAGAGAGGGAGAGGAGAGGGAAGACTGTGATTGGCATTCATATCACTCCCCTATTTGAGTCATCGCTCGATAACAATTGAAATATTATTGAAATAATATTTTACTTGATTACTAATCATTTGGTTTAATCAAAAACTAACTGGGTCTTAGTATTGAATAGCCAGGACATACCAAATACTGTTAATGATAATTTCAACCAAGCCCAATTGGGAAATTTAATATTGAGTTCAACGCTTCATCAATGGCGTTGCGTATTACACTGTTATTTGTTATGTAAAATTAGCATGATAATATATAATTGTAACGATTAACTCATGCCAGGAAGAAAACTGAGCAAACTTAGTGTAATTGTGTATTCGTGTTACATATATTTCACCTTTTATTTGGAAAATTTCGTACACAAAAGGCCTCTATTTTTGGGGGAAAATTGGAAATAATTTTCCGATTATTATGGATATTATTATTAGGTTTTGTGTGTCTTGTCGTTACCATTATTGGTCACCGAAAGAACACCTTTTTCTTTGTTGGCAGACAATGGCACAGATCGTAGCGCTCAGACACAGTGGCACTCCATTGTTAACCACACCGTTGGTTACGCCGACAATGAACTCGATTCTTGTGGTGTCTATCTGTGTCCTGGGATGACATTCACACTGTGTGTTTCGCTGCAAATCAGAACTGAATTTTATCTGAATTAGTGATCCAATGAAATGAATTATTAAATCCTAAACACCAGTGCGTGTCAGTCGAGTCGAGTGTTCGGCTCTACTCTGCGGCCCAAACACTGCACACTATATTTGGACAATTGGGTCACAGCTCTCAGTGGATGTGCTGAGCGCTCAGAGAATGCAATCATTTGTCTAATCAAATCAAAGGACATTACTGGCCAAGGATGAACAGTGGGGGAGCTTCAGCCCAAAATGATCATGGTTAGCTAATTGCAACAAGCAAATATTGATCACTGCCCTTTCTTGGCCACTGAACAACCTTGTTGAGCATTTCCGTGTTTGTCGAGCTCTGTCAACAGCTCAAGAGGAGCTGCATAGTGAGGGATAGCCTGGTCATCACCCGGATTATAATCATCGATATATGACAAGAGTCTATCGACGGGAATAGAAAGTTCATTGAAAGCGAAACAATTTTCAGTTACAATGAAAGTCGAGTCCATTATTATTGTTGTATTTCATGTTTTCTGTTTTGTTCAGTCAATACAATTCTACAGATCTATTCTCCAAATAACTTATTTGTCATTTTATTTTTCCAAATATTTGACTAGAAAATTAGTTACTAGTTTATTATCAATAGCTGTGTGTCTGTCAATGCGTGGCAAATGTTTGCTAGAATAAATTGAAATTTTAACCAGAACAGTTGTTACGCAATGTGAATGTACAGGCTGCAAATTGACAAATGAGCATGCAAATGTTTTACTACAATCGTGCGATCCATCACTGAATTGTGCCGGGCTGCTAATTATAGCCTTGGTGGCAGGAGACAGATTATCTATGCGGATAATCAACGCTGGAATAGCTGCTCGTGTCCGGCAAAGACCTTGATCACAGTGAGAGTCACATTAAAGGCAAGTTTCCGATCCATTAAATCCTTTTCGCATAAATATTGAGTGCAATTAATCCTAATTATCAACGCTTTTAATGATTAAAATTCGCTGAATGTCTGACAAACGCACAGCACATCCAACGCTGTCTAATCATGCAAATGACACGATTCTTCCCATTCGTCAAATGCATCTCTTGATTATATATAATGACCAAGAGATGAGCAAAATCTCTGCTCATCTCTTTATTTCTTCTAATAACAAACGGCACTCAAAGTTAATGTTAAAAAATCGATTTTTGAGTCAAATCTCTTGATTTTGTTTTGTGGGGCTCTAAAAGAAAGTCATCGATTGATGAATGACTCCATATGTTGTCGCCTGATATCGATGTGCAAGATCATTCATCAAGATTCTATCTAGATGAGCTGCTCTGCCTTATACAGAGATGAGTGTGTAAATCCGATTATAGTCCGCGGCCATAAACAAAAGTTATTGAGCGATGACGACAGGATAGAAACGGCTCGACTATCCGCTGGGTCCTTATCCTTGCTCATCAATTTGGTTGGCCCAACGTCTTAATGGAAATTATGCGACAGAAAAATGCAATTTTACTTCAAACTTATTGCTAGTTATTTGTCAGACACAAGACGCCAATCAATCAGAATCTATCATCATTTGACTTGTTCCTAGGCTATTAGTCAATCGGGCTATTAGTCAATACCAAACCAAGATCACTTTGATAGGTCGAACGCGGCAATAAATTATCATTTAGTTTGTCGCTCATTAGTTGCCGAGTAATCCAGGTATTGATTGTCAGTAGAATCGGTTCGTTAGACAACAGAACGGTTGCATTCATTCAGAGAGAGAGAGAGACCACTGAATAAGTGGACGGCTTTATAGTTGAAAATTATTAATTGAAAGCCAAAGATAAAGAAGAATTATCGCGCAAATTCATGTCTTAATTACACCAGAAGAGAGTTGTGTGTATGTGCATGATCAATACATCAATACATCATTGAGCCGGCAGAATCATTAACTCTGTGTTGATTCAAACACATTTTTCTGGTCAGTAATTGAATTTCATTAACTGAGCAGATGTTTTGATTAGCCGTCGAATCGTTTACTTTTCCTAATTCTTATCTAGATTGTTATCTAGTCAGTGGAGAAAAGCCTTGATTAGGTTATTCGATATATTGACTGAAACCTCAAAAGACGTTAATTAAAAATCCGTTTATTTAAAAAATTATTAAGACTTTGCTGTAAAATGAGATTAAATACCATTGACTGAGCACTTTGTGTAGGCGTTTGGAACGGCGCTCGACTAAGTTGGGTAATAAATATTAACCCGGGAATCGAAAAACCAATGAATATTATCTATTAAATTGAGCGCATTTGCCATTAAAACACGTTAAACACAATCAGATTTATAAAAATTGAAATAAAAAGCGATTCAAATCACGCCTGAAATGGATATATAATCGAAAATAATATTTTATTTTTCTTTGATTTTATATTCGCCTTTCGTTTCGTTCGGATATTTCTTTAATATCTGTAATATTTTTTTATATTTCTTCTGTTGAGTGCCAACGAAACCAATATATTGTCGACGACTACTCGAATCCCTTCTTATGGTTTGTGAGAGTCGAGGAGAGAGAGAGAGAGAGAGAGAGAGAGAAAACATTTTCTACAAAATTGGGTCAAATGTTTGATCCAATCAATAGATTTATTGTATGGAGTGTTTTGGTGAGCACTGCACACAGGATATGCTGTGCTGGCGATCGAAGCCACTCCGAAGAGCACATCCCAGGCCTCTCATGACTTGGTTGGTAACACTTTAGACTCGGATTCGAATTAATTTTATTGCCATTAAAGGCAAATAAATCGCCAAACAGTTTCTCCTGGGCTATGAATCCCGTGCGTGAAAAGTCAAGTGCACTTTCAAACTCTCGTTTTTTGTTTTGCTCGGATCTCTATTTGTTTGAATCACGAGATTGTCTGTGAGTTTCAATTCGTAGGCTTTATTGGGAATTACGAAATAAATTGCAATTATTTGCAGACATCAGTGCAGTAGAGATGAGATGAGACGCCGACGGATAGATACTTGCAATCGACTGCTCATCTGTTTTGCATTTAGTGAATGAGACCAACGATTCTTTTGTAAACCACTATAGCAACAGAGAATCCGACTTATTCTGTGTGCTGCGTGACAGCGCTACAGAATATTCTGTACGCATTTGAATTGGTAATAGAATTAAGTCTAGAATTTGTATCGTTAGAGACAATGGAAAACAAAAGAGTTTTAATATCGCACTCAGAATGCGCTTCAATTGATATCAATATTAATTAGTACTACGAATTGGTTTTGAACTCTAATTTGAATTAATGAAAGTCATTAAACGGATTGATGACTAGGACTTACGGCTAATTATCGGATGCCTTCTGTCCGTCCGATCGATTTCCTCACCGAAGAAGCGGTCGTTTTGTCTAATAATCTCTTGCGATGAGTGGAATCTCTTCTCTTCTCTTCTGATAGACAACAAAAAATGCTTTGAATTCTTGTCTCGAAGTCTATTACACGGCTATTGTTGGCCGAGATTTCGTTCAAAGAGTTTTACGGCTTTTGTGTGATTACTTAAGAGCCGACAACCGATTGGTTGGAGAAATTTGCCGTAAAAACAATTGAAAATTGAGATAATTGTCCGAAAAAGTCGTGATTGCAAACGAAAAACCGCAAACTCTTGCAAACAAAACACTTGTCTTGAAATTCTGTTCCAATTCTGCAGTCGAACAATAGGCTCCGAATTCTCACACTAGTCCTCAAAAAGCGTTTTAATTTGTGTTTACTTTTTGTTTTGCAAAACACATGAGAAAAAAGTAAAAGTTTCCGTCAAAACCGAAATGAATAGAATATAAACATTCAGAACACAAACACTCGTTTCAAAAGACAAAACACAAACTAATGATAAAGTTTTTTGTCGTCTATTTTCTCTACCGATGAATGAAATGCAGACCAAAAATATAATACAAATTCTGTGCTGTTCTCCACACCGAACAGAACAGAATACCAGAGCACAGCAGCCTCTCCGACCGACTCAGTCGAACACTGGGCACAGGACTGAACCGCACAGCTGCTCAGCACAAACACAAGTATTCCCTCGAAAAGATATCTCCGTTCACTAGAAAGTCAGTGCAATTGACGCCACGAACCGGTCTTTTACTCTGAAAAGTCGTGGTTTTCAGCCGAACTCCAGAACCACTACTTGTCTTCAGTGCGCGGATCCGCACAGCATAGCCGTAGCCATGGCTACACCCGATTGCCGTCCGTTTTGGTTGTCTGTCAGACGCGCACAACAAAACACAAGAATTAGAAGTAGTTTTGAGAATTTTATTTTTCGTTTTAATCCGTTTTTAGTGATTAATAGCCTGAAAATGATTGAAATAAAAGTCTTGTTATTCTTAATAAATAACAAAATCCGAGTGAAAATCAAAATTAATGAACATTTCTGTTGAATATCTTTTAGTAAATGACAGTGAATTTGAAAACAAATAAGAGATGAGTGAAAAATATAACTTTTCCTCTGATCAGAGGCTATAATCAACTTATAGACCACGAGTGAAATCTGTCGCCCGGTTTCCGCATATCTGTCGGCCGCCTAAACCAGTCCTGTCCAGTGGCCAGGATGTGCTGTCCCGGCTGATTATCAACGCTTAAAATGACAATTAATTAGATGTTTGATAGAATTTTTTGCTTGATAATTGACATTTTTGCCCTTAGGAATTGGATGAACATGCCAAAATGCTGTTTTGGATTTGGACATCCTTGATAAATAACAGGATATGATCATTAAGTTTGGATTAAAAACAAAAAACTTTGCAGCCGATCATTAATATCACCTTGATGGCTTGATTATTTTACTTGTTTAGGTTAGGGTTAGTGCCGGGTTAGGCAGGAGAGGGACGGACAGAGGGATGGCCGGACACACATTGAGAGACAGTGAACACCAGAGCGATGGAAAAAATTCAAAGCATTTCCTTTCGCCAAATGGATCGACAAATATATTCAAAACCGAGAGATAAGACGTTTTTGTCTTCGTTTTTACAAAAATGTTCTCAAAAAGAGAACGAAAACACATTTGAAAAGTCTTTTTTGACTGAAAATTCAAACACAAATTGAAGTAAAGGTAAAAATTATTCAAACCTCGAGACCGTGAGTGCAATACTCCAGACAAATGACTCGCAATATATTGATATGACTTTCACTTCACTTCACTCCCGATAACTGAAACGACTATTTGCTTCTCATATATTGCCTAATATTTGAGTCAATAAACGCAAAAATATATTTTATCGATAACTACTGGAATGATATCTCAACTCTCGTTCAGGGAAAGGGATCCCTAATCTCTAATTCCACTGCCAAACAGCCGGAGTCACACTTCTGTGGCCGCACAAAGGCCTAACCACCCGCTCCTTTCACTCTCCCTCCCTCCCCATCGCAAAGTGTCTAGCACATTGCGTAAGGCTTATGGTAAGCAGCTGTTCCCGTGCTGTTCGGCAGCCGTCACGGCCGGGACGGCCACCGGTTGTGATGAGGGCTAGCCTTGGAAATGTACACTCTTGGCAACCCCGGCCTCACCTGTGCATCCCTGTCGACCACCGTCCCCATAAACATGTGCCCTAAGTTAGGGCCAAACTAACACTGAACACACACTTCGCCTGTGAAACCGTTAATTCAATTCGTCCGATGATAAATGTCTAGCAATAAATATTCGTCAGTTAGCCCTTGATTATTGTGCCATCAGATATAGATTCGGACACAAAATTAAATTTAATATTAGTTTTTCGTCTATTCGTTCACCAATTCGTATATTCTGTGTGTCTATTGTCGAGTGATATACACATCATATGCGCAGCCAAACGATGGACTGCTGTGTGTGTGTAGTCAGGGATGCGTACGACTTATCACACACTGGGGATGGAGAGAGGGATAAGGCGTTTGTGATTTATGACTTCGTTGGGGGGCTTAGCTCTGATAATATTCCACTATAGATATTGGAAATTCCCTTGCTGATCTAAAGTTGGATGGCTTTCAGCCCGTTTTAAACGCAAAACTCGAGTATCATTTCGAAACTTTCCATTGTGCAACTATGGTGGGCATCCCTGTGCCCGTAATTACGGTATATCAATCAATTGAGCAAGGGCAGGACGTGATGTGCGGGCGTTATAATTAAAACAACAATTCGATAATTGATTAAAATACTAGGTATTAATAGTGAGTGACGTTATGAAACGCCAGCGAAACGGTTTTGGCCATTAATTCACTCGATTATTGTCTAAAATGTAATGATTTTCGTTAATGGATTGTCCAATGAAATGTCCTTGATGCTTTGCTTTCTATTCACCTTGTTCTTCTTGTTTTGCCTATTTAAGACATACCTAACTCGTTATGGCTACTAATGACTAATATTAACAAGGATAACAGACAATTATATTGCTCAATTGAAGAAAAACAAGATAGATTCTAAATTGATAGGATCTATATTGTTGGCCATAATTAAATTATCAACGTAATTAATTATCTAGAATAAACTTTTAACTAGATTAACAATTTATAGAGCCCTACGTAATTGAATTATCATGTCTAAATAGCCAGGAGTCTAATTAGTAATTAGTTTAGCCATGATTAAAGGTCAACAGAGGCCCTGTAATTGTCACTAGAATAACTTTCCAAAAAGCTAGCATGATAATTTATTCATGGGCTCGAACTTAAAAGCCTCAAAAGTTTACTCAGCAATAAATTCGCCCGAAGTTTGAATAAATAAATATTTCCTGTTTTCAGTACCAAAACACAGTGAGAAATGTCAAACAATTTTGTTGCCAACAAATCAATCACTAAATGGAAATCGATTTCACAATTATTCGCTCGGTATGTGTGACCAAAAAAATGTTTCTGGACTGACCTGACGCTCCGGTGTGTGCCTCGACATTAATTTGGCCAAGATAATTTATAAGTGTTTTCGCTAGTTAATCGACATTTAATAATATGAGTAATTGTCTGAACACTGAAATGTTACTTAACTTTTCGACTTACGTAACCACCCATTGATGTAATGTTCTGAGTAATTAACGCTCCAAAACAATGATGCTTGCTCAATTCTTATTGCTTTAGACCCAGATTCTATTTGGTATAATGAATCAGCAAGCTAATTATTAATAATCGATCGGAAAAAGTTAATTAAATGTCGTGTTATTATTGCCCAATAATATAGTAGACCTGATATTTAGTTCTAGATAACTTTTAGACAGTTCTAGATCATTTAATCTAGATAATTTCCAGTTTATCTGTGATTAATCTGAGAGGTGATCATGGACAATTGTCAGCTTGAAAATGTTTTTTATTAATCATCTGATGTAATAATAATATCCATTAATAGTAAAGGTGACAAACTATACAAGGTAATGCGATTGCACTTTTATCCAATTAACAATTATCAATTACTTGGAACCAATATCGGCGAACACTCAATTAACCAAGTTCATCGATTGGTTAGCAAATATTGGGACAGATCTCGATTCAAATCACAAACATTTTGATTAATACAATGTTTCTCTGGCATTACTCCCCAATTATGAAATTGTAACCTAGATTATGAAAAATCACACACAATTCCAATATTTCTCACTCAATGATTGATAATGAGCTTGCTCAACTGGATCGACACCGATATTGGTTCCGAAATTCAAGTTATCTTTGAAAAAGCAAACATTGATTTGGGTTAACATCGAAATTCACTTTTAGTTTAGGTAATAATAAAATTCTGAGTTTTGAGTATTAATTATCGCCTAAAATACAAATACTTTCAATTAGTTTATTTGAAAGTTTGAATATTTAGTTAGAAAAACATCTTTTTTTGGACACATTGTGAATAACAACTGATTGTGTTTTCGCACAACAATTAAAAATTTCGATTTTTACTCTTGGTTTGAGACAAATATTTACTTTTCGGTTCGGGTGAAAAAGTGCGTTGAAAATGGCGCTCAAATTGAGCATGGCATCAACATTCTGCTGGCCACCTGGATGATTCGACAAGCTAAACTTATATATTTGTACACTACTATCACTTTGCCAGCTTTGCCGATCACCATGCTCAAATTGGCCGATAATAATATGTACAGATGAGCCATCTATGGGGCACTTATTGATTAACCATGCTAACTAAAATTACACCAAGATGATGATAAACAAGATTAAAACAAATGCCAATCATATTTATAATATATACGTATATAAAAACACATTCAAATAAATATATAAATCTATGCAATAAGTAAAATATTTTTTTTGCTTCTCCGACTGATTACAGAAAATAGTTTTATCCGAAGAATTAAAACAAAATTAAAATTACAAATAAAGAAAACACAAAAATGTTGTTTTGATTATTGAAATATTTTTGTTTGAAAATAAATTAATGCTTAGATTAATTGAATCGATTGAACGCCACATCAATCGGTTTGTAATTCAGTTATCAAGCAATTTGTTGACCGGTTTTGTCTGATTTTAAGAATTTTTGCCGAAAAATAACTTAAAAATTAATTAGGAATCCAATGGGTTATGAAAAATTGTGTACCAATGCTCATGCAATCTAATTGGCCGTAATCTCGATCATAATTGAACTAGAATTTTCATCTAGATGCAATAGTAGTTTGTAAATTGGCATGATAAATCATCAATTAGATTTAGATTAGAGTGATTTTAATTAAAAACAAGTTCATTCTTCTGGCAAATGGCTGGTTGTGAGTCGTGTGTGTAAATTCGTGGCCATTCGATTACTAAACAAGATAAACCAATTTCTATGACTTTTCCACGATTATTAAGAAGTAATAAATCAAATGATAAAAGAATAAAATAAAATTCCAAACGAGTTATGAAATCAAAAACAAAATAATAAAACATCTGATTGTAAAATAACCAATAATTGCACTAATCGTGTGAATCAATGAATAAATGACTAATAATTATCTATCAAAAACCGATTGATGGAGTGTTGTATTGCTTGATGACCAGGATTTGTGTCTAAGGGTTCGAGTCTTAGGATTAGGTCCGGAAGATCGAGTCAAATAATAATTAAGCGATTTATCTATCATTGGATTTAAGGTTTTGCGGACTCGAAACACATAATTATTGGACTTATAAACCGAACGATACATAAAATGAGTCGAGAAGTCACTACTAGTGATCATTAGATGAGTCGAATGGATAACCAGAACAAAACAAAACTAATTTGCAATGATTTTGTAAATCATTTGTGTCTCTCATTACGGTTAATGAAGTGCTACTGATTTGGTAGGCATTGAACGCCAGTACAGGTCATAAGTGTTGGCCATTCAGACGACACTTATTATAAACGAAACGATTATTTTAAATGAGGAGTGGTTTCGGTGTCTATGTGTGTGACCGCTGATGACGAGGAGCTACTTCTTGGTGACGCCTCTGGGCTTTATTGACTCGGATATCTGCCACATCGCCTCTTCGCTCAAGTAGTCCTCGAAGTTGTCGAAAAAGCCAATTATCTGGTCGTTGCGTTTGAACGGATAGTGACTGAGGAATGGAATGGATAGACAATTGTCAGTCAATGTTGCAATTTAGCATGCTAATTCTGACTAAAACGACTTGTTCATTGCAGTCTATTGTCAGGCTAATTACTGTTTTATCAAGATCATTTATCAAAGTGTCCAAAATACAGATTTTCATCTCTTTTTGTTATTTCTATTTTTATCTAGCTAGATAAATGGGATGTTTAATAATCTTGATAACGAAAATGATGTTTAATTGAATTCCTAGCTCAGGTGACGGCCTCGGTCACGAAGGTGACCCCAATGAGCAAGGTGAGATTTGTCACACTGTGAGAAAAACTATTCGGACACCTATTGATCCGGTAATTGAATCTCAATATCTGTTTCATCAATAGGACTGCCAGAGGAATGAGAACCTCCCGCGAAGAGCGTGACCAACAGTTTTCGACACACAATATCATGCAATTAATCAGCAGAAAAGACTGTTTGCCAAGTTCATTGACATTTAAACAGAGAACCTAGCTGATTAATGGACCTAAACCTGCCAAAACAATGATACAGAAACTGGATTTTGCATTTCTCATTGATTATTCTTCTTCATTTTGCAATGAACTAGATCAGAATGCTAGATAAGAGTGGCGTGGTGCATGGTGGCCTACCAATTTCTGAAGCGGCGCATCTGATCCAGGATATTGTACTGTTGCCACCGTTTGCCGAAATTGATGTTACCGTCGGGTAAGTAGTCATTGTTACCGATGTGTACGAACGTCAGGTCCTGTAGTATTAGACCACTGTTTGATAGGAACAAATAGTGGGTTAGACAAGTCAGACAATTACATAACAAGGTATAAATTATTGGCTCATTTGAGGTGTGTTTTTGGTACAGGCATGGCCAAGATCAAGGCAGGTTTTAGCAAGGTTATACAAGGAATTAAGTCCTGGATTACAGCCCACGATATACTGTATATAATTTTCTATCAAGATATGAATTTCACAGTCCTTGGACATGATTTTCTGGTCAAATACCAAGCTATTCGTCCCATTCATCCGCTCGTTGAGCATCCCTGCACTTCAAGAGTGTATAGTTTTATAGCAATAAATCAAAAAATTCTTTTTCTTGTCGAACATTAATACGCGATTCGATTGTCACTGACTTTGAATGAAATCTTTTTTCATTAGCTCTTCAGCTGATAAGAAGCGTTTGGGTATTGTTATCGAATCGGTTCTGGTCTTACATCTAATAATAGTCGAGATAATCATGACTTTTCGAGACGAGTCCCGGAGAGAGAGGCCAATAGTTTCATACAATTGTGTGCCCGATATTACAACTCATGTATTGAATGGAGAAGAAACAGAAAAATTTGTTTCTTTGAAGAGAAGAAAATAGTATTGAATGCTAAGAAGTGTTTGCCATTCAATCAATTGGCTTATCGGTTACGAACCGAACCGAAAGCAACGGATCAAAATGTAATAACAAGCAAAATCACTGCCGAATGGAATGCTGTCAAACGCCAACTGAATTCTTCCGAATCAATTGAAACATTTTTTTGGAGTATAGTCAGTCAAAAAATCGTTGAATGGGATTAACATATTTTTTGAGCGAAACCCTAATCGTATGAATAATATGTTCGCTAATCAACTCTCAATACCATAACAACTAAATTCGCTAATCATTTAGATGTTAGATAAGAGCCGTCCGATTGCCGTACAGAGCACAGGCATCGCCGAGTGTGGGCCGAGAGAGGGGTCGGACGAAGGCGAGGACAGGTAGGCATTCAAATCGGAAATAGTTGAGTGAGTTAAGACAAATTGGGCCTCAATTACGGACAACATTTGAATAAACAAGCAATAAATTTGTATAATTCAGTCAAAGCGGGCTATAGTTATAACTCTGTGGCCGTTCCTCGATTGGAAAGGCATCGCCAGACAGGTATGTGAGACAGGTATGTAAGGAATGGCCAAACATTGACTCCGGGGCTTAATTAGTCAGATCGCGGGACATATCGCTGTCCGTTCGGAGCCGATCGGCGATCGGCCGGTCGGTCGATAGGACTGTACTTACATGTATGGAATACACGGCGGCTCTGTGTCGGCCAACGCTTGTCTGTAGGCCCGGAACGACGAGGAAGAGTCGATGAGAGCGCTGTACTCCTTAAGACTTTCGGTGATATTCCTCTGCCACTCGAGGCGGCGAACCGGGGCGGAGTCGAGCGCCGATAGTATGGCCAGATACGAGTTAAAGTTGGACAGCTTGCGCAAGTGTTTCATGATCTTGATGAACTTGAGAATGAGCCGTTCCCGTTCCTTGGCATCCTCTTGCTCGAGGATGCGCGACCTGGTCCAGTAGGACATCTTATTGAAGTGTTCGGTGAATGTGTTCAGGTTCGGGATCAGCTCCTCCTTCTGCTCTTTGGCCCACACAAGCACTTCGGGAATCTGTATTGAAACGGAACGCTCGGATCAGTATTGAGTGCCAACAATGGGCTATTATAACGGCTAATGAATAGATTTAATTGTGATCTGCCGTCCGATTCAGATCACCGCCGATGATGAATGATCAACGGCCTGATGATCTAGATTCTGGCCACCAGACATTGGAAGAAGTCACCAGGCTGGATCGTGGCCAATTAATATTGAATATTGTCTAGTAATTAGAACAACACAACACTAAACAATCGTATCGTGCAACAACATCTAGTTTAATTTGGTCTAATTTTGCAATAGAAATTGTTGCTAGATCACCATCTTCATCTGATTACCATGCCAACTATTTCACTCGTCATTGGATAGCTCTTGTTTAGCAAGCAATGCATTTTAATTGCATTTAATAATAAGTAATGACATTTTGCTCTTCAATTAGTGTCATGGCAAATGAGTTTCCAATCATTTTGCGTACAGCAGAGACTAGCAATTAGCAAGGTTAAGCCAGAATAATTGGCCAAATCTTGGCGGAGTTGACTAATCGCTTGGCAGTGATGGCACACAAAAGCAAAGCAAAATTTTTCGATTCAAAGCGAATAATAATTATTATCTAAAAATATCACTCGTTTTGTGTGATTGTGTCGCAAAAATTGATTGTCAGAGCACTCGAGCTCTTGACAGCACTCGCACGGATCGGACACTATTTTTAGATGGACTCGGGATGTCAAGGGAGACGCGGTAGAGGTTTGGCAGAGGATTACCAGGATCTATGAGCGAAGGCCAACGGTTCGAAGCAGAGGTCTAATTAACTGTAGAATTCCGGAATCAATTGCCGACTTAAATGTCAGACCGACTACACATCGTTGCGCTCGCCTCAAATTGTAACAAGTACAGATTTGGAATCTAAATTAAGTTTGGCATGCTCAATGTCACAGCAATCAAACAGAAAAGACAAACAAAAAAATGTTTTAACTTAATCATAAATGTAGCCAATCGTAGAGATTTGAACGAAACATATAACGAGTAAAATAAAAATTTCAAATATCGAAGCAATTAATCGGATATCGGGAACGACAGGCAACGACTTAGAAGTTTTGTGCCGAGACTTAGAACTCCAAATTGAGTTAATTCGGAAGATAAAAAATTGTAACTCGAGATTGGAAACTAGCAAAAAATGTTTGGCGAATGTTATTATAAAAACACTAATGAAAAAGATATCACTGAACGAGGAAAGGGATAATTGAAGAGTAAATTCCTTTTCTCTTTTGTTTTCTATCCGTTTTGTGACTAAAAGCAAAGTCTGGGCACCGAAGCCAAAGACATTAGTGATGACGGTCTCGACAGCTGTCGCCGAGATCTGCAGTGATAGACACTGATGAGCCAAGTTTGGGCCCATTGATGGACAGAGCGATAAAGAGTTTTTTTTTGCTAATTAGTTGATTACCTCGATCTTGAGGAACAGTTCCGAGTCGAGAAGTGTCATCTGTTCGGCCAAATGGTCGGACTTGAAGTCGGACAGCGATGACTGGCGTATCGTCACGTTGATGGAGGGCAGGAGCACCGCCGCCGAGGCCAGTCGACGCTGGCGTTGCTCCATCTTCTCGATACACTTGGCCCGGAGCACTTTGGCCAGCGCCAGATCGCCCCGATTGATCAGCTGGTAGATGAAGTCCATGAGCAGTTCCAGCACTCGGTCAGTGCAGTCGCCCAGACTTCAAAGAGAGGACTGGCGTTAGAGGTCTGGCTGAGAGGTGTCAGACATTGAAGGCGTTCAGCAAACAGACAGACAATAGCAGTGACGATAACATTACAATCGAAATCTGAACTAAACAAAAGTCTGATTTGAATAATGAGAACAACAATATTAATGGTTAACTGTGAGGCCCACAGCCAGAGCTCTGACAGCCACAGCTCTGTGAGTGTGTCTTCGGTGCACCGAAGCCGAGGCCGAAGTGAAAACTATACACTCTTTTTGCTGAACGCCTCGCCAAACAGCAAAAACTAGTTTGGCTACAGTTTGGCTGACAAGTGCCTCGACACTAGTTTCCAATCGCATTAATAGGGCTATTGATTGGCAATTGATTCTTGTTATTTTGGTTATGCTAGTTGTGAGGCAATGCCCACACGGGTTGTGCCGTAAGTTACGGCCCGTAACCAGTGGCCCGAATACATACCACATGTCGTCCACCACTCGGACCAGAAGTGCGAACGCGTTTTTGGCCGCCCGTTGTCTCATGTCCGACATCAGAATGAACTTGTTGTAACGGTAGAGGAGCTTCTCGACCAGTTCCAGCGGGCTGACCAAGGTCCGGTAGGTGGTGAGGAACGCCTCCTGGAACATGAAGTCTGTGCCGGCAGAACGAGAACAAGTGGTTTAAGCACTCGAAACAATTGTGCAATTCATTAGTGATTAAAGAGAATTGTATCGCAGGGATGGCTACGACAGGGATGTCGAAGAACTACGGAGGACAGGGATGTCAACACAGAAAAACAGGATATGAAATATTGAAAACAAAATATTTGTGTTCTGGAACAAATTGCCAGTGAAAACTTTTATGAGCTTGTTTATTGCAAATACTGTCGATTTGTTGACAGCCTAAATGATCTAGTTTATTTGATGTGAAATTGGTACTCGAGTTTCTATTCTGTTGTCAACGCATTCTTCCTGGTTGATTTGTCAGTCTCGCCAAGTGAAGCAATTGTCTAATCATGTGTGACGCGAAGACAGCCATCGGCGGTGTGCGACCGCACCGATCACTTGCGCATCCCTGCACTCCAATGCACACAACTATTGAAAACGACTTATTTCTTAAACATCTTTTTCTCTCTTCATTTAATTGCAATCGAAATACTGTTTTGTATTTTAAGCGCAAACTTTTGACCTCTTTTTCTGCATAAATAGATTCTTTTGGCGATAAACAAGTCGTTTCACTGATAAGTCGTTTGTTTCACTAAATTAATTGCACAGAAAGTTGTTTACCGTTTTTGGACACTTCTGTCGCCTTAACGATCAGTCCATCGATGGTTCCGCCCCTTATCTCCGGGCCGTCTTCTGTCGGCGATTTGAACACTATATACGTGGAGACATCGATCTGGTCTAAGGCAACCACTTCTTCCGGCTCGCTCTCGACCTCCGTCTCCACTCTGGTCAGCTCCGACTGGGAACTGATGCCGCTCTCTGATGACGGCACTAAACTCACTGGAGTGCTCGTCCGTTGGATCAGTTCTGGCGACTCGTCCGGTTTGTTGGGCGGAACGTCGGGTTTCGCTGTTGCCTTGCGCTTCTTGGGCGGCAACAGTGGGGGCGGAGTGGACGACAGTTCCGACTCGAACGAGAACACAGAGTCATCGGAACTGTTGGACACGAAACTAGTGGTGATGGACCGCTGCTGGAGGAACGACATCTCGACGGCCTGCAGCTGACTCTGGACCAGTTGGTAGGTATGGACTGAGTGGCGGTAGAATTCGGCGCTATCCGGCCCGTTATAGCTGCCCACCATCTGCATGTAGGCCATTATGTTGCGCTTCTTCGGCGGCAGTGGCGGCGGCCGATTCTCCAGGTCGTTCGGGTCGATAGCCGCGGTCTCGTTGCGGAAGTGCGGACATGACTGGGAATGCGGACAACAGGTGTGCGGCGGCCGTCGCAACAGATCCAGTCCGCACTGACTAGAGTCGACACTTCCCAGGCCATAGTCAACGTTGTCGTATTCGGTAGGCGGCCGAAGTGGGCGAATCGAGGACACACTGATCTTTGGCCTCATCTTCACCGGTAACTGTGGCGGCAATTCGCCGTCTACTGTGTCCTCGCTCAGTGAGGTCTTCAATCTCCGCATTTTGTTGATGAGACCGTCCATCCGATGGTTGGCCGCTGAGAACGGCGGCGAATTCAATGAGTAGTTGGTTGTAATGTCCTTCAGATGGGAACTGTTGACCGAATGCTCGAATGTCTTAGCGGTTGTCGTCCGCGACTGAGTCACTGTCTTAAACGCATATCTATGACTAAAGTTGTATGAATTCGTACTCCGATTCTCTTCGGAAGAAGAGGTTGTGTTGTATGAGTTGGTCTGTGACCTGAATTGTCTGTAACTGTCGGACGAGTCCACGTCTCTGGCGATGGACAGGAGATCGTCGGCCGACAAGTGATTGAGTCCCGAATAGTTGAGACACGAGTCGACTGAAGTGCAATTGGATGACTGACAATGTGACCAATCGAATGAGTTCTGCGATGAAAGCACTTTGCGATCTGTTCGCGGCAGCCGTTTCGGTGGCAGCGGTGGCGGCACTTCATCTTCTTCTTCGTCTTCATCCATGTCCAGCATATCGGACAGAGACGCCGGTCGGCCGTCCATCCGAGGCATTGGCGGCTTCGGCGGCGGCTCAACGCCGTCAAACACATCTTCGCCCGCGTTGAGGACATCGTCGGAAGAGCGGGAATGGTTGAAGTGTTCCACATAACCGGTGCGGAAGGGCAGCGGCGGCGGAGTGGCAAAACTGGTCGACTCGAGAATCTGCTGTTCGCGGGGCGACAAAGGAATCTCCGGCAGCGACGACCGGTGCGGCGAACTGTTCCGCAACGGACTGGCACTGTTGCGCAACGGTTCCGGCTTTCTGGTGGCCAATCGGCCCAATGTCTGTGTCTGGTGGCCGCCAGTCTGACTCTTGGCCTCATTCTTGACAACACTGTCCCTATTCTTGTAGCGATCGATACAGAGCTGAACCAAATTCTGTGCCAAATGAACCGCAAACTAATGGTTAGAATTCTCTTATGAACTGATATTTAGGACAAACTCTTCATAACTCTTCAGATATGAGACATCTTTTTATCTCAAATACTTGTCTTTAAGATCACTGACTGACGGATATATACACTGAGAGTGAGTGTAAATAAAAGTGATTTATGGCATGAATCGGATGAAAGAGTCGTCTAATGAGAGCAAAGAGATATATGGCTTACATCGACCGCTTGGTAGACGTCTTTGGAGATCTGGCCGACGGACTCCTTGTCCAACGACTTGTCCCTCTTCAGCAGAATACTGTCCGACCAGCGGATCAGTTCGGCCAGACTCTGGTAGACCTGATTGGTGGCCGATATTATCACCGAACTGTAATAGAAAGAGATGAATTCACTATTTGCTTGTCTAAGAGCAATCATCTGGCAAGTTTCGCACGATTAGCTAGTCATTTGGTTGATGAACAAGGCAATTATTGTTCAGATAATTGACGTGATCATGCAAATTTTACATTAAATCTGCAAAATCCCAATGTTTTCGCTATTGTAAAGGTGTGTCCAGATATCTTAAGCTTGATACAAGTTATCAGGTTTAAGTTATCAGTGATAACATCTAGATAAAGGTTGATGATAAGCAAGATGCAAACCTCTGTTCATTGTTGATCAGGTAAGCCTTGATCTCCTGATAGCCGGTGAGCACAATCTCGAGGATGATTGTCACAGAGCCGGACAGCTGTTCCAACTTGTCTTTCTCGACCACGTCCTGGAAGTATCTGAGCGCCGAAGACAGCTGTTTGACGAAAGTGAGCGCGTGATTGATATCCTTCTCGCGTTTGGCGGTCTTCTGCGACTTCTTGCTATCGTAGAGTTTGGCCACGGGCTCGGCCTTGGCGTTGTGCCGACCCTTATGTTTGTGGTGATTGTAGTGTTTGTGCGGCGACGATGACCGGGTGGCCGACGGCGATCTGATCTGGTTTAGCTTGTCGAGGAAGTCCTGCTTGAAGGATCGGGCGCGTCTGGCCAGTCGGGCACCGGTGCGGTGACGCAACGTGTCTGCAACGGACCGATACATTAGCCACCGAAACAGTCAGTGTGCGGTTTGCGGCTTCACAGCGCGGAAGAACCGGCTAATTATGCACATGCAGTCAATAGATCAATGAGCGCATCCAAGGTCAGTCTTGGCCTCCGACCTACCCCGACAAATGGCTTTCTTGGGCCGGCAAATGCCGAGTGAATACCGCGGAAGTGCAGCGCCTGAGAGCTCTTAGACTGAGACGACAAGCGACAGGAAAGCGATTGTGTCGTACAGTTTGTTCAACTCAGACATTGCTGGAGGGCTACGGACAGGGAAGGGAATGCCGACTCGACTCGACCAGGAACTGTCTGAGCAAGCAAAATCTGACTGGGATTTCCGTCTAGGCTCCGGATAGAGATAAGCTAGGTAAGTTATTGCCAGCCATTTGGGCGGCGCGATAGGGATGGGCTCACAGAACCCGACTATTGCATCGCAACACAAGACAATGAGATTATGAATAATAAGCGAATTAATTCGCTGAAGAAAATTGACTTTATTTCGAGGAAATGGCATAACATATGAGTTGCAGACCTGATCCGCACCACATATTCCTGGCGTCAGTGCACAGACAGACAATTGAACAGTCAATGGGCAGACAATGGCTTAGAACACAGAATAGAGTAATTCATTTGATTATTTTGGATCAGACACTGAGCAATGAGACTGCAATTCGCTTGGCCACCAAGGGAATGGCTGTTCTTGTTCACAATGAACTCGCTGACAAACGAGCCGTGAATTTTTTGGCCCCAATTTTGTTGGCCCCGACTATTACAAGACGTGTGTTGTCGTTCCCGATATATCACTTGTCAGGAGAGAGTCGGCGACTAATTGGGACACTCGAGTGGCGGCTGACGAGAAGTGCTGTGACACGAGCGGCACAAACGGCTGTCCACTGGCACAGCACAGACACAGACACATAGAGCCAGTGCACAGACATATCGAGGCAACAATAAACAAGTTAATCAAATTGCAATATTTTTATTATTGCAAATAATATTCAGTTTTATTAATCATTTTATTAGATATAAAAGCGAAGAATTTTCTGTGGAAATTGATTAGTCTGAGAGATCCGAGGCATTCGGCACTCGACACACACTCGCGACTGGTATGTGGTGTGCGTGAGGGCACAGATGCGGAGCTCAACTGGTTGTTTGCCAGTGGATTCTTCAGTGCCGTGTCTCTGCCCACACACCGCACACAACAATATTGGTGTTGGATATGAAGTTATATATACATATATATATGAGTGGTATATATGCCAAGAGATTAAGGCTGAAGAATAGGAGGAATAGGAACTCAGTATTATTGGGCACATCCGACGCACAGACGTCTTGATTGAGTAGTGATGTGCAACACAGCCTCCGCTATACTAAGCCCCGGATCGACCGATTTATGCATTCTATTGGCCGCGGGTTTGACAGCGACTGATCGGCTCAAGACGTCCAACAGAATCGAGTGGTGTGGGCGCGCAGAGGACGCCGTAGGGGACAGACGGTTGTCGGGAGCGCTACGAACGCCGTGTCTGTGTGGTTGTGTCGGCCGAACAGACGGACAGACAATTAGCGAAACAACAAATAAATCCTATTAAAGCCTAGAATCTAATCGGAATACACCTAATAAAGGCATCTTTGAGTGACTGCCTGGCGATAGTCAGCCGACGAGTGTTTGGAAAACAATAGGTTTGTCTCACTGTTAATGGAGAAGCGCTCGGAGAAGCGAATCCAATAATTAGAAGATTAGATACCAAACACTAATTAAAAATTATTTATGCATTCGCTATGTATGCGAGAAAAAGAGTGGTTAAGGTAAAGCCAATGAGTGTTTGAAATGCAGTAAAAAGTAAACGACTTTTCGCTTATTGTTTGTGCCCTTAAGTCAAATGTGTTATGAATTTTGCGTCAAAAACACTTTCCGATGCGGAGATTAAGAACAATAGATTGTGTGATGTGCTCAAGGTGATTGGGTGGATGGCTGCTAAACTAGGTCAATGTGGTGTGTGTGGGCGAGCCACCAGTCGATATGAGCTTGGTGAGGCTCGGGCCGGGCAAACTATTTGCTTAAGCGAACGATTTAAAGATTAATGAAGCGATCACTTTGATTCTGTGTCGAGTAGAGTACAGAATATACAGAATAGTGAAGGACTGCTTTGGGAAGGAGAGTGAGTGAGCGAGGATGAGATGTTTCGAGAGATGCTGAGAGAGCATAGAGTGAGCGCACCGTTGGGTTTGTGCTGTTTGTATAGTAATCATCGGCGATATTCTGTACGTCTCTGTACGGCAATCAATAAAATCTAGAATCGAGTGCACAGCCATTGAAGTGCTGAACAACGACACAACGGATTCCGTGTCTATGTCTGA
>JAQGBE010000275.1:0-21999 GCA_034698225.1 Scheloribates latipes | reverse complement strand
TCTATCGATCGGTGAAATAATCTCGAGGTGGTCCTTTCGTAGGGACCCCTCTATGGCGGTCTGCAGAAGTCCCTTATCATAACTTATGTCAGATTTTAAATATTTATCAAACAATAGTAATGTTAGTAATGACTAAAATAGTATTGTTTTGTGGAGTCATCGCCTCATTAGACCAAAAACGCCTTTTTATTGTTTTGAGTCCTTTTTGAAGACAAACTGACGATTAATTCATTCGTTTGTTTAATTCGCTTCAATTGAAACAAAACTAAAAATATTTCCGTCGAATAGTTTTTTTGGCAAAACATCCAGAAAAGGGTTATTTCAGTCGTTCTGCGACTCAAAAAAGCAATTTATTTAAAATACAAATTATGATTAATATTGGTATTAATGGTCGAAACGACAGAATCCGGTGTCGACTGTCGAGTGTCGGCAACCAAACCAAGTGGTGATCCGATTGGCGATGCCTTTCGTGCCGTTCATACCATGAGAAGTCACAAGTGCTTCAATTTCCTGAGTCTTTCTTCAAAATCCAATTTCACATTTGGTTTGATTTCTGTTTCTAAATCCGAGCAAACGATGAATTCAATTAATTTTTGCCGTTTTCCAGACTAACTAACAATCACTTAATGCTATGAAAATTAATGCCAAACCGTTGCAGAAAAAAAGGCATACATTTCCTCAATGTATACCTGTTTTGGCGATACCTCTGTTGACCGCCACTCAACTGATTAAAACAAATCCGCAAAAATGTTTTTATTATTTTAACAAACTTTGAGTTATTTGAGCAAAAAATTAATAAAATTTGTCTTTTTTAATGTAGAAATTCTTTTAATTCGAAATTTGTTTTTTAGTTTTCTGTTCTTTTCTGAAATTCAATTCTTTGGGTAATTTTAAAAAAATAAACTTTCGGTTAAATTATTTAAAGGATTAGAATCGCTAAAACTGTTTACAATTGAGTGGTTTTTCCACATTTTTAAATCTAATTTTATAATTAATTGCCTTAAGTTCAGCAAAAATTAGTATTTTATAACTACTTGAGGGTTAACTCAATTTCTGGAACAATAATTGTTGCGATAAATGTACACAAAAACACAATCAAAGTTCGTAATCAGTGACTAATCGCTAATCATTTGATAACAAATTCGATCCATTATTTAATAACTTTGCACTCATTTCTTAATCCATTGAAGCCGAGTGTCAAACGACTGCGATATGAAAAACATTAATCCAATGCTAATTAGCTTTAAGTCACATAACTTTTGTGACACCTTTTATTTGATTCGCACGAAAACGAGTGAATCGTCTGATCGTTTCGGACACACATTCTCTCATTTACTCTAATTTATTTCAATTACTAAAAATTAAATTCCAATTAATTGTTTTAATCAGTTCTTCAAAAAATTATAATTTAATAGAAATACTAAAACACAATGAAATTATTTGTTGTTTTAATTACAGCACAAAATTATGACATTTTTCTTATCGTTTATAATAATAATAGCGTTTAAATACAATTTGCGTTTATAATAAAATGACATTGAGTTTAGAAGTTTGAACAAGAAAATACATAATTTCGTTCGTAAATTAAAATTACAAAAACTATTGGTTAAATCGGGCGACAAAATAATAATAATAATAGTTATTATAATTATTGTACGAATGAAAATATAATTGAATGCATCGGTAATAATGTGTTAAATAAGTGGACACTTGTTGTCGAAGTACTGATTGGGAAGGCGTCGGACTTTAGGCACATATGAGAAATCGTTTTGCAAACTAATCACTGGTTTTCTTATTTTTTAATTTAGGGCCAAATTGTTGGTTACGTCCAAAATGTCTAAACTAATGATCAATTGATCGCCACTTCTGTCCGAACGTTAACCCAATTCTCAAAAATGTCTTTAAATTTTTTCGTCAAAATAAGGGTTTCTTTCGATTCAGAGGGAAATTATCACAAATGGATTGCATTTAAAAGTTGTGTTTCGTTAGGAATCAAATGCAACGATGAATCGAAATAATGTCAAAAATTGTTCGATAAAAGTATAGATAATTTAAAAGTTCATCGATAAAAGTAAAGATCGAAAAGTCGTTTAAAACTTGGTATCACGAGATCTGACAGAGTTATGAAGAGTCGATCCAATAATCAATGAATGAGTGATTCGAGTGATGAATGGCTTCGCAAACAATTCGTGTCTCCATTTGTATACTTCTTGGGCTCGCAATTGGAAAACTAGTAATTCTGTGCAGAAGTTAATCAAAAATAAAATGATTAGTAATTGAGTGGCGAATAGTCGTGACTGAGTCGGACTGCGTCGGTGACTGATCTGATGCCTCACTCACCTAATTCTTGACGTCTACCACAGGAATCTGGACTTTGACGGGAAGAGCGAACTCATAGCCACCTTTGGAGGCCATCTGATGCTGAAGTGACCGCAACTGCAACGCCAAATAGGATCTGAGTGTTAGTCAAGAGTCGGTTTGTGGCACATAAACGCGTTAATCCAATCAATTGTTTGTGCGGACCATTAGGTCTTCACATCTTTGTGTCTGTTTTTCAAAACAACCAAAAATATTGGCGAAGCATAACATAAACAACAATACATTTTCGCAGCGTTTATAAAAATTTTTCCTTTTCTGTCTCGACTCGACTTCAGACTTGATTTCGACTTCAGAAATATAAAGTCACGAACGCCTTAATGCCTTTTGCGCCCACTATTGGCCTATAATTACTTAAGCGACACATTTTCAGACTTTAATTTAGATTTAGAAAACAATTTATTCGTAAACTCGACGGCGCTTTCGGTTCTCGATTACACGTCGGATATAATTGAAAGCCATTTAAAATTGAATATTTAGGCGAAAGACTTATTTGGTTTGTGATTCCGATATTTACAAAACTGATTCGCTTTGAGCGATGTTTTAAAGATCTAAATCAGAATCTAAATTAGAGGCGAATTAATGCTTTTTATATTAGATTGAAAGCAAAGAATTAAATCGTTTAAAAAAATAAATAATAAGCGAAATGAGAAACTGATTAAACATAAATCGCTAAACGAGACTGAAATTAAAAGAGCCCTACATTTGCGTTAAGCGCTCAACAAATATTAAATTTAAATATGGAAGCTATTAATTGTAATATTATTACACAAACCATAAACCAGTCAATTAAAGGGCTATTCATTTGTGCTATCAGTGGCTCAAAACACTCAACCATTGTTTGCCCAGAAGTTTTCATTCGCTCAACGGGTAGATTCAGATATTGTTACGGAACAACTCTGCCCTGAAAGTCATTGGCTGTCACTACGATTTTCATAATTAACTTTAAAATGCCCAAAATGTTAATTTAAATAAACCCCCTGGGCCATAGAAAATTTTTCAAATCAGCTTGATCCTTTCAATTAATTTAGTTAAATTCAATTTGAATTAATGGACACTTTATTTAACGTTTGCAAATAATTTTGGTGAAATCTTCGGTGAAATATCGTTAAATGTGATCAAACCAAACACATGTTTAGTGAATGACTCGAATGAATAAAATTTTCCATTTATAATGTACTTTTCATTAATGTAAGTTTGAAAAGATGTAAGTTCGTCAACTTGAATATTACCCTTAAATAAATTTCTATACTTTACAAACTTCAAAAGGATATAAAATAATATCCGCTGCGAATGAATAGCCTAAGCGAATGGAGACCCTTAGGTCTGATCGAGAGATCGAAAGCAAACATCACTTATTGTGACTCAATATTACAATACAAACAATTTTGAATATCGAGTGCTCTCCAGAGGCACTGGATTTAAGTCATTGATCGCAATTAGATTAGTGGAAAGCCATCAGAGGCTGTCCTGAGGTTGCAAACAGACAATCGATGGCTTTGTATTGTCAACAAGTGAAGCCATATTACGCTTATTATTGTCTAATTTATGTCCAAATAAATTATTCTGATGTTTAAACACTTGTCTGTTTGGTAAATAATTTGTGTATTTAGCGTCCCGTATGGAAAAAGAGGGTCTGATTTGATTCAAATAAATTGGTTCACTCATTAGAAAAGTAGTCGATTCGACAAAATTATTATATTTGTGCCAAAATTTATGTTAGAGTTCAGTCAACTATTTAATTAACAATGTTTTGAGCAATGCTTTCACTAATCGTTAAAAATAGTCAATAATAAACAGAGAGATGAAGACGAGCCAGAAAAGAGACACAGACTTGAGTTGAGAGTCAGTTATCAGTTATCCTTTGCTTCTTAACTTCTGAACACATTTTGGGAATCAAACTATAAAAGTCTTGTATTTGAAGGTAAACTTGAGATGAATTATGGCTTTTCTGCGATAATTGTTTATAGCAAAGCACAGCTTAGCTTCGGATCGGTTCCGGATTAGCATTAGTTGTTTGAAGCGCTCATTAAATGTAAATCAGAGAGAAATAAAAACTGTGAGCCGTTGTGAGAACTGAGACTCGTCTCTGAGGAGAGCGAAGGCCAGAAAAGGGCAGAACAGCTGCGATGGCATAACCCGGAACTGCGATGGACTTACGTGAGTAGTCATATCTCCGGATCCGACGTGTGCTGTGTGTCGAAAGTCAGTGGGACTGCCTATCATCGAGCGGTCAATTCTTCTTCTTTTCTATGGAAGGCCACACCCGGAAGACATGAGACTACAAATTGCTAATTAACAGCAATAATGCGCTTACGGTTTGGGGTCGGTCTGCAACGCAACACGTGAAGCACTGGACCCACATTTCACTCATTTTGCAGCCGATATGCCAAAAGTCAAGTTCAGCCAAGTCTTAGATCCGAGATAAGTCGAGTTTATGGCCTCAGTCAGTCAGTCTGTCAGTCAGGCAGAGGTGCAGTGGAGATGTGAGATGTGCTGCAGATGCAAGTTCACCATTAATTATGGCCATTACATTATACAGGTATATAACGGTAATGTTATGTTATGTAATGCTGGGACGGCATGAGGTCTCTGCCGCGACGACCTGTGCCCCACTCGTGACCCACTTTCACAGACAGTTCACCGCAGAGTCTGACTCGGAGTCGTCCAACTCTTGGATGGTCTCTCTCTGCCCGCAATCTTGGCATTACTCTTACAATTAACACGTTTTGCTTTTTGTTCGTTTCGATCAGAACTTATTTATAGCACAAGAATACTGAGAAAAATAATATAGAAATTCATTTTTATTTAAAGCCATAAACTGAGCTGAGATTTGCCACAATTTCTTATTTATTATTCGATGCAATCGATTGGAAAATGAATTCATAAATAAAAGGTATGTAAAGTGGGAGACACAGAGAGAAAAGTTCATCCATTTATTTATGTATATTAGTGTTCAATCGCCAAATGCTGTTCGCATTCGTCTGAACCACTGAATTATGGCTATGAACTCATTCACCGAATTATATGTCAAATATTATTAAGTCTAATAACTAATAACTTTTGCCAAACGCTAGAACTCGACTCAAACCGAATCTAATGAAGGGTTTTAAAGATGTTTTACAAACAAAAATCTAATCTATTTTTAAAACAAAAACACGTTAGTCGACGATCTTTGACGACAAGTCAATGAAAAAGTAAGTAATTCTCTTGCAATTGATTCGCAACGCAATCGTCCGTACAATAAGTTTTCTAATTATAACTCACTTTAAACTAATTTATTACTAATTATTGCTTCGAATAATTAGTTTAATTTACTTTCAAATGCCTAACACTTTCGGCAAATATATTGTCTCTTCTTTTCTATTTTTGGACACTCTTCACAAAACCAAACACTAATTGTGTCAAAGACTAAAAGCCATCGACTTTTCACGCGATTAGACTAATCGCGATTCGGGTCCAACTAATCAACACATCTTTGGATACATCTAATCGTGATTTGGAGTCAAACCAAACCAACTCAAGGCTCGCCAAAACCCATCCGATCACTAATTAAGGCAATTATATTCGACAATATATGCGTTTCCAATCGAAATCAATAACTTATTTATTTATCTCTTACTTTTGACAAAAAGAGAACTGAAAATCGATTATAAATTATGAAATCGTATAATCGGTTTAAATATCAAACCCAAGAAACTAAGCCATCGATTGAAAATAGATTCAGAATATTCGTGATTTGTGTCTATTAACTCGAAATATATGTCTCGACTCGTAGACTATCGAGCAGTAGAGGAAAGGCTTTCACTCCTTGAATGAGATTTTCAATTGCAAAGCAAAATAACAAAAAATTGAATTGCAATGAAATAAATAAATTCAGATCTGATCTACAAATAAATTATCACAAAAAACGAATACAAAAAAAATTGAAATTATTTTTAGAATATTTATTTCGTTTTGAATGCGAAGTCAGAAATTGCTCGAAAAAAGGTTATTAAAAAAAGATTGAAATTAAAATTTAGAATAAAAAAGGCGTCAAAAGTTTTGATCGAAATTATGTCCGCAAATGAATTAATGATATCTTCAAAGGGAAAACAACAAAATGTTAAATCAAATCAAAATCAGATTCGTTTGAATGAAATGCAATTTACTGTTTGTATTACTAAATATATTCATATTTTTCTTCATTGCGAACAAAAAGCAATTTATTATAATTTGAAGGATTAATAATCAGTTTATTTGGTTTGAATCGACTTTTTTGAATGCTTTATACAAATCTAAAAATAGTAAATCGCAGACAGTTTTGCAGTTTTTCCTAATTTAAGACAACTTTTTGGGTTAATCGACATCTCTTTCTGTACTCTTTGAGCGCATTTCGCATTCAATTTGAATGTAATTTGAATTTTAAAACACATTTTGTTATCAACTATTGTATTGAAAGTGATTATCATTTGAGTAGTCTTTGAAAAATTCAATTAATACTGGTTTTGAAGGCTCGGACCACAAGTTTGGCCATCAATCGGACGGCGTCTGTAATAACCAGGAAAATCGATTTCGATATAACTGTTTAGTGAGCTTTACATAAGTCAGCTATCGTTTAGATTGTAAGCAATAAAAGTGTAATAAAAAGGATTGGGATTGAGTCTGGGTTTGGGTTTTGGTCGCAAAGCCCACCATTGGGTGCATAACCGCGAGATTGTTATGCAATTCATAATAACGCCAATTATTATTACCCACTCTTTCAGTGTTGAAGTGCTTTAAATAAATTCATCTCTTTTTGCAGACATTAAAGACTTTCCAAAATTAGACGACTCGAAGGGGTTTCGCACAGAATTGGACCGCAAATCAAATGACAAAAACAAATCATTGTTTGCATTGAAATTATGGAAATTGCAGCAAAAAAATTGAGTAAAATGAGTAAAACTAAATGAACACTCACTTTAGAGACAATTAATGAGCGCTTAGTTGACAATCGATTTATTAATTGTTGTTATAAGTGAAATGTTTGCCAAAACACAAACGAAATGCAAATAAACAGATATTGCGATCACTGGTTCGAAGACCTCTCATCTATTGGTGTCTTCCCTTCCTCTCCAGTTGTAAATGACATCATCGCAGACCAGGATATCAACGCTGGAGATGAAACTCAACCAGTGGTGAGTCAGTCCGACAAAAGCTCATTTCGAAACAATCACTAACACAACTGAATCAACAGTTAATCGTCACTCAAATCAAAAACAATACGTTTGACAATACGGATCAGTATATTCAGTCGTAATCGTCGATTGAGTCAACATTTACGAGCTTTTCATCACTCAATGAGTATTTTGATTACAAATAGCGACTAAACTGTGAACTCGTTTTCAGTTTCACTACAAAACAATTGAAAAGCGAACTGAACTGAATTGAATCGGATTTGAAGCAAATCAGGAGTGAATGCAAACGAAAAGTGGCTTCAGTGGAGTCAGTGGTAAGCGAAGTGAGTGAGTTGTGGTGAGCACTGACTGTGTCACTGACTGACTGTGTGTTGACTGCAGGGTTGCTGCTGTTGTGCCACACAATGCAATGCATCACTGCATTGACTGCAGTGCAGTCTCACACTTGTGCTCTAAACTTCAGAGCAATCTAAGAGTTCTGATCAGAGCATTTCGTAATGCATTGCACACAACGTCGACACTCATCCCATCTGACGACAGGTATTAACACATTATTATTATTTCCACTTTTGGACTAACCATTTGCTCATTCAGAAAGAGTATTGTCTCCAATATTTTCACTTCAATTGATTTGTCGATTAATTACTTTGGATTCAATCCATATCAGAGATTAAGTACCAGTAATGTTAAGTATTGTTAGTTTTCTTGATAAAAGCATTGAAAGACTATTTATAGACATTATTAGATATATTTTAGTCACGTTATTGATGTTAGGCTGACATGTGCTGAATCGGAACTTTTGAATCGTCCATTTTGGCGGATGTCGTGTCGCCAGTCGTCATCATTGCCTCCGATTCCGACTAATAGTCACTCAATTTAGGTATCAATTAACTAATTTCATTCAATTGTTTCTCTACTAAACCCTCGCTGACACCGATTGACACCGAATACTGACCGCTATTCTGTTTGTCACAGAGAATGAGCACCAAAGTGACGAAAGACACTCTGTATGAGTGCGTCAACGGTCTGCTGGAGTCGTCCAAAGGCGATAACGACGGCCATAAGCGAAAGTTCTTGGAGACCGTTGAGCTCCAGATCGCTCTCAAGAACTACGACCCCCAGAAGGACAAGCGTTTCTCGGGAACCGTGAAGTTGCGACACATCCCGCGCCCGAAGTTCCGCATCTGTGTGTTGGGCGATCAGCAGCACTGCGATGAGGCCAACGCCAACAACTTGCCGTCGATGGACGCCGAGGCGCTCAAGAAGCTGAACAAGAACAAGAAGTTGGTGAAGAAGCTGGCCAAGAGCTACGACGCCTTCCTGGCCTCGGAGTCGCTCATCAAGCAGATCCCGCGTCTGTTGGGTCCCGGACTCAATAAGGCCGGAAAGTTCCCGACTCTGCTGACTCACAACGAGAATATGATGGCTAAAGTGGACGAAGTGAGGGCTACCATCAAATTGCAGATGAAGAAAGTGCTGTGTCTGGCGGTGGCTGTCGGTCACGTGGACATGTCGGCCGACGAGTTGGCGCAGAACATCAATCTGACCATCAACTTCCTGGTCTCGCTTCTGAAGAAGAACTGGCAAAACATCCGATCGCTGCACATCAAGTCGACAATGGGTCCGCCGCAGCGACTCTACTAAGATGTCGAGGCAGTTGTTGTATAGATGGCCACCGATTCAATAAATTTGAATTTTGACTAAGAATCGAGTTTTTTATTATTTAACTATTCAACAGACAATGTCGTCATCCAAGAAGACCCTTCCGAGGTGACCCTTCCTGAATGCTTTGAGCAACACCTCGGCAGTCGTCTCCTGATCAGGTGCTCGCAATAGTTTGCCTGAAAGTAATTATCGAGTTTAGTCATGTGTCCATTGACTGACAGACTGACGGACCTGTTTCGGGGCATTTGAATTCTTTTATAAAGTTGAAAGAGACGGCTCCTTTGACCAGAACCTCTTTGATATCATCGGATGGTTTGTCCAGTTTCAAGAAATTGACATAACTGTATATTTTGTGTCGATTTAACCAATAGATGAGATAATCAGCGATATTTACAATTCCAATCAATTGGTCGGAAAGTGTGGCTAAAATATCAAATCGAGACTATCTTAGAAACAGTGGTATAGAAAGGTGTGACCACTGACCACAAAGAGCACATCTCATGGTTGACTCAATGTTTGTGCTGTCAATCCTGGGCTCCAGAACTCCCGGAGTGTCGTAGAGATAGATGGGAGGGTTGGCATTGATTTTGATCCGTTCCAAAACACTTTTGGTCACACCGGGCGTCGCGCCCGTAATGGTCGCTCTGCCGGCCACTCCCAGGTGTGTTTTCCTCAGCCTATTGATGATGGTCGATTTGCCCACATTGGGAACTCCTATTATCATCAAACTATAATCAAGTTTATCCTCTCTGTTGAACCGATCTGATGAACGGATCAGATCCACAACTGTGGGAAGAATCTAATTTGTAATTAGATCATTGGTGACCACAATCAGACAATCAATACTTTGTCGAATCCATTGATTCTTGTGTTTTGATGGCAGGCGTCCACGAAAACACATTTGGTGTTCGTCTCGGACTCTATTCTGTTCTTGACTTTGGTTTTGTATCTCATGTCAAACAAATCTATTTTATTCATGAGAAGAATGTGAGGTTTGGCTGCAGACAAGTTGCGGACAAAGTTGACATTCCGTCCACTAAATGGTATCCTCGAGTCGTGAACTTCGACAATGCAGTCGACTTTGCGAAGAGTTCTCTCCATCTGATGAAAACCTGGACATCAGATGCCAACATCACCACTGAGGCACTGGCCGTCGTTCGAGACCTACCTTTGCTCATATGTCTTGGATACCATCGGATCAGTTTGGTGTCCAGTTTGAATTGGCTTCTCACAGACATCGCCGACACTCGCACTGACACTCGAGTTGACCACAAACTCCAATGAGACACTCAAAGACTCAAAGAGGCAAACAGTGCACAACAAACGGCACTCCATGTGACTGAAGTGCCACCGATTGGTCGTCGAGTCTCGAGTCGACTCTCAAGTTGAGACTCTCAACTCATCTCTCATTCATTGGATGGAAGTTTCAAAAGTTTTAAAGAATATTCTACTCGAATGAAGTTTGATTCCGATCACCTAACATGTATTTGATGTTCAAATTATTATCGCAAACTTATTATTCAATTCAAATTTGGTGGTAATTTTAATTAAGACAAAATGAGATAATCAATACACGCATGCAATCAGTGACTGATGTGAGAGACACCGCAAGTCTGGCCATCACTGACTGCTTATTGTATTCGACAATCACTGAGTTATCACGAAATTCGCCAAAACTTTAATCCCGATTACATTTACGCCTCAAAACTCATTGTTCTCTCAATTGTTCGCTAATACATCGAAATTGTATTACTCTGTATTGTAAGCAATCTTAAGCCAACAAAATGTAATTCAGTTAGTTTTGGACCGCTGTCTGACATATTAGTGCACTAATTATGGCAGTAATTACTCCACTTTGACCACAAATTAATACAATTTTTAATCTAATTTTAACTCTAATAACTCAATTTTAAGATAAATAATCAATTAGTGCTCAATTTGTATAATGACCTTGTTCAATACTTTAATAATAACAACTTCAAAGGATAAAACATATCAAGGTAACTTCAGATAAGGTAACTTTGAATATTTGTTGTCTCTATAAACTTGCATCACATGTGGGGTCACATCACATGAATGAGCTGAGGCATCAGTGACCTTGGCTATCGTTGTCTGGGACAGTGAGACAGCTCTATCCGGGCCAGCAGCACACACCGACCTCGCTCCTATGGCCTGTGATGGGCCCCTATTGGCACTGTTGCCTCACAACAAATGCAGTCCTAATCTATTTTGAAAAGTTGGCTTTATATGAGCAAATTAGCAAGATGCAATAGTGCCGGTATTGGCTCGTCTATTAAATGTTGACTCTTGTCAGTGTCTTGGTCTACAATTGGTTATATTATTTATGTTAAACAAGTAGTGATTTATTAATTTCAAAATCATTACTCAAAATTGGTCTTCGATTAGAGCTGTAAAGTTGTCGACACTTTGAAAGCGCCTAAAGAAGAGCGGAATCGTTGAACGACTTCTCGTCTCGTCTGCAGTCAGAGAGAGGCGACAGTAAGAGACGGACGACATTGCGATCGACTCTCTGTCCGATCGGTGATCGCAAGCATTGGCTATCATTTGTCTGAATTCAATCCATTTATCCAACATTTGACTGCATTTAAGTCCAACCAAATTGACTCAAAACACTTGGAGATGACTGCCATTAGCAAAGAGCAGAAACTGCTGGACCTGATGGAGAGGACGGGTTATAACATCGTCCAAGAGAACGGTCAGCGCGTGTACGGCCCGCCTCCCGACTGGCCGGCCAGTCGTCCGCCGCCTTCCAAAGGCTGTGAGATCTTTGTGGGCAAAATCCCGCGCGACTGCTATGAAGACGAGTTGGTGCCGCTGTTGGTCCAGATCGGGCCCATCTATCAGTTGCGGCTGATGATGGACTTCAGCGGCACCAACAGAGGCTACGCGTTCGCCACTTTCACCAATCAGAGCGACGCCAACCAAGCCATCAAATCGCTGAACAACATCGAGATCAGACCCAATAAGCGCATCGGCGTCGTCCAGAGTCTCGACAACTGCCGGCTCTTCATCGGCAACATTCCGCTCAATAAGACTCGTCTGGATGTCATGGAAGAGCTCTCGAAAGTCACCGAAGGAGTGATTAATGCAATCGTTTATAACAATTACAACAAAGTTGACAAACAGTACAGAAACAGAGGCTTTGCTTTCGTTGAATACAAGACTCACCGGTAAGTCTGACCAACGATTGCATTCTTCAGCTCTTAATTGCTTTGCAATCTAAAGGGAGGCAGCGATGGCTCGCAGAAAGTTATTGCCGGGTAATTGTTCTCTGAATAGTGTAGTGCACTCTAACCTTAACCTATACTTTCTGTCTGTCTATTGAAGGCAAGATCAAACTCTTTGACTGCGAGATAAGTGTGGACTGGGCTGTGCCCGAACCCAACCTCGACGACGAGATCATGTCTAAAGTCGGTTGATTCTTATGGTCTGCCAGAGGTCTCAACCATTGTCTCACATTTAGGTAACGGTTCTGTTCGTCAGACACCTGAGCGCCGATTCCACTGAGGAGATGATTCGCAACATATTCTCACTGAAGAATCCCAAACTGAACATTCAAAAAGTGAAAAAGATTAAGAATTATGCGTTCATTCATTACTTCACCCGAGAAGAGGCCGAAATGGCTCTTCAGACGCTGTCCAGTAATTATAATCATTGTCTATCTTTTCCCATGAATTATCGTTCGGTCATAATTAAGAAACAGATTTGCGAAACACCGGACTGACCGATGAGGGACAGCAGTTGGAGATCACTTGGGCTAAGCCGCCCAATGCGGTCAATAACTTCCAAAGACGTAAGAAGAGGTATTGCAGTTCGGCCAACAGTGGCGGAGACAGCAGTGAAGTGAAGGCCAACCCATTCTCACCCAATTATGGACCCGTTCTTAACCCGTTGTCACCGGCTTTTGATTACAGCAATTCAAAACATTTATGTAAGCAATGTCTGCATATTCTGCATATTGTTAAGGTCACTAGAAATGCCAAAACAACTATAACTCCGATGTTTATCTCAATCACGTTAATCCAATCCAATTTCAATTCACTTGCAAGACTCAAATCTGATGGCTGGCGACTCAAACAATTGGAATGATGTGCCGAACAGTCCGTCGGCTATTCTTGCGGTGCCCTCGTTGCGGGCCAACTCGCGGCCGCCCACCGGCGCCAACACCACTCCGGTCTGGTATTCGTTCGACAACTACACCCCTCAATGGCTTCCGATTAATTACAATTACATGCGTTCCCCGCAAACCATCGGAGTATTCCGTTCCCCACAGACTCCGCAGTCGTCGTTCGTATTCAGAGCCTGAAGACGACGTCAGAAGAGATTCTCTGGAATCGACTGATATTATCAGTTCTTATGAAGTGGTCAACATTTTTTGACTCTCTTCCGAATTTATCTTAAATATCGACATAATATAACATTTAATCTGGTTTTCAATTTTTTTTCACAACTTTTTAACTTTTAATTCAAACGAATTCTTAATCCCTATTATTCCGAAACGAATTATTTTTCATCATTAATTCCAATTGGATTTCATTGCTATAATCCATTCCTATATATCGCCATTTATATTCATTTTAATTTTAATTGTATTTAATATATATTACCTATGATTTTAATAAAATTTTAATTAACCTACAAGAGTTACTTGATTAGCAACGTGTATCTTGGCCAAAACAGAAAGCAATTCAATTTAATCCGAGTGTTTCTATCCTTAATCTCAACTTTAAATTCTAAAGTGATAATCGATTGGCCATTTAAAGCATCATGTAACAATCGACAAATTAGAAATAGTATGCAAGATTCGTTAGGAGTAGAACACAATCAAACGTTTAATTGCAATTAGAGTGCACTCCTAACCAATTTCCAATGGCGAGTCAATTGCACCAAGGTGATCAGTGATCGCTTCATTTTCAATAATTATCGATCGCGTTATCGCATTAATTCAAATCGATTGACAATTATCTCAATTGTGACTGACTTTCAAATATCGAATTCTATAGAATCCGTTCTTTTGGTGATTGAGTCTATCGATTACTGACCAGTGGATGCACTTCGAAGATATGGATTTCTGGACAATAGGAGTTGTGATCGTTCTTTGGATTTTGACAATCATTTGCGTCGCTATCTCTCATAGGCACGACAATCGAGAGGTCTTCGAGGTCTTCGACAACTGCAATGACTCGAACGCCAAATACCGATACTTCGTGCGAATGGACGTAAACCCCAACAGTAGAGTGAAATTCAATTTCGAGCGCAACTCAATCACCGTTCGGGTCAATGGCCAGAAGGATGTCTATATAAGCACTTTCAACGTCCAGATGTCGATTCTGGTGGACATTCCTTCGTTGGATCAGCTGAAGAGAGTGAGCGTCAAAATGATAATCAACCGAAAAGAAGTTTATCCCAAATGGAAAGACGTGGCACTCGAGAGCTCGACTCAGAGGGGATCTCTCTATCTGTACGACATTGAGGTCATCGGCATCGACACCACTGACCACTTCCTCATCGCCGTCAACAAAGACATCACAGCCGCCACTTTAGACAAGCTCTCCAAATACAACTGTCAGACTATGCCCTACGACCCGAACAGTCAGACGGGAAGGCCGTCGACCACTCCGTCACTCAATGAATTGTCGATCATCTTCTATATGACAGTCAATCTGACGCTTCTGTTTTGCGCCCTTTTCTCCTACCTTACCAAAGAGAAGACAAGTTCGGACCCGAGCGAGACTGGTGCCAGTGCCGGCTCAGACGGGACCCGGAGTATGGCTGTGCATGTGGTCGGAGCTCTTGTGGCGTTCGTCATCGAAATAGTTGTGCTAATGGTTTATCGAATGTATTTTGTTCGTCAGTTCTGGAAGACTTACGGCGCTCGTCAGTGGAACCGAATTTGTTTGTGTTATATTGTGTTCTGTTATATGCTCGGAGTGGTGGCCGCAATGCTCACCATTCTGGTCGTTGTCATCCTCGACACCACACTCAGACTCGACATCGCGCTCATCGCAATCGTCGCACTCAACGTCCTAATGGTTGCCGTCTGGGCTCTCATCGCCAGAATGGGTCTGTTGGGCAGCAGCCAAGAGCACACTAGCGAGGCTGAGGCCAAACACATGCCGCCAAAGAAATGGCCATAACATCTATTATTTTCTTTAATATTTAATTTCAATTTCACTGTTAATAAAGTATCGAAACTCTAAAACAATAGAATAAATAATCGATTGGTTTGACGACAAATCATTTAGTCATTTGTCGGTCACTTCTCCCAAATTGATCCAAACTTTATGAGTGATCCACGAAATCTGTGATTGTCTTTCGGTAGATCCGTGCGATTGGATTACTGTATTGACGAAGTCGTGTTTGACACCGATTGGGAACCGACACTCTTGGCCTTTGTTGGGACGGACTGTGAGATAAAAGCCTAATTTGTTTCCTTTCCTAAATGAGATTGCACTGCAATACCAATAATTAGCATTCAGTTAATTAAGCATTGATTTGATCACTTTTTATCGTCGTTAAACTGAGCCAAATAGTTCTGGTCAATGTCCAGGTCAGCCGTGTCGTCCTTGGGTGCCAAAGCCATGGCAACGGTCGGCAATTTAACCGAAGCGCTCTGGTCTGGAGACTCATCCAATTCGAAGAGTGTCACGTGAAGAACATAAGGCGTCGGATTCTGCATGGTCATCTCCAATCGCACCTCTTCGCCCATCTTCAGGTCAGGAATCGATTTGATCCGCAGTTCTGGGATATGATAGCTGTGAGACATATCATGCGATTAGTGTATCTGCTGATGACGTTCTGGTGGATGACATACTAAGCCGACAATTGGATCTTAAACTTGATGGACGACGGGTTGTATTCGGGTTTACTCAGGTTGTGATCGCATTGTTTGCAGCGCAGCGACCGCTTCACTAACAGCATTTGGCTCAGGGGCTGGAGTTGACTCGACTGGTCGGGCTGTGTCTCCACTTGCATCAGTCTCTGGTTCAAAGTGGGCTTAACACTGATGTCGAGATCACCTTTGGTCTCATAATAAGCGGTCACATCCAGCGGTTCGATCTGATCGGTTGGGACAGAACTCTCGAAGTTACTGCTCTCAGTCGGCGATTTCATGTCGGATAATGAGAAACCCGAACTACTTCTGGCCATTTTAGCCCGAAGAGTGGCCGTCACTTTGGGGGACAGGACTGGAGTGATGCCATACTTGTCCAGCAGAATGATGGCAGAGCGCGGACTTATTCTCTTCTTTTCTTTTTCCAATTTCTCTTTTTGAGCCAACAGTCGGTAGCGATCGAAGAGTGCGTCCAATCGCTTGGCGTTAGGCGTCTCCACTTCAGGCCAATTGCCGCTCGCTATCAATGGTATGAGTATTGTCTTAAATGGCTTTTCATGAGATAAAACAATACAAGACACGTACCAACAGACTGGTCGGGAATACCGATGTCTCTCGAAGACCAACGGCAGTAATAGCAAACCAGAAAGAATACCTTCTTGTGAACCGTCTGTGTCGGGTCGGAAGCGCTCGGGCTCTGAGTTATGATGGCTCGGGTGGTGAGGGTATGCATACACGATGGACACTGGAAACATGAGGCACATCTGGAAGAAGACAGAACTTGAAGATCAGACGATTTATTTGAAAAGAGACAATTTACTTGTTCTTCTTGAGTTTGGCGTCAATCGAAGGAATGTATTCGAGACAGTGCTGGCAATACTGAGAATCGACCTGAAGGTAGAAGACTTGGAGTGGGTGTTGACTGTCGGTGTCACTCACCTCATGCGAGACACAGTCCCGACATCTTAGTTGATGGCAATGTCTGCAGAAGTAGATCCGATGTATGGACTGCAGTGAACCACAGTTGCACTCATAAGTGACTCGCTTTGAGTCGAAGATCTCTGGGATTAATGTTTTGTTCATTGATTTGACTCAATTGGACCGCAATCTGAGGCCAAATCAGAACCAAAACAAGACTTTTAACAATCAAATCAAAACCAACGGTTTGGAGAGAAGAGGAGAGGACTGCGAGGGAAGACACAGCGAGGGAAGTGAGCACTGAGTCAGTGATGGAGTGACCGCACAACCAGTGGTCTACAGTGTAGACACGTCTATAGTGAACAGTAGATGACGTCTGCGATGTCTCTGAGATGTCAACAATTGATAGATTTTATTGAGTTTGCAATCAATGAATCGTTTACTGAATTGTTTACTGAATTGTAATTAATTGATTGTAACTAATTTGGTGTTGATTTGAGTCAATTGTCACTCAATTGTGTCGTCTGTACGACAGTCGACAATCTCAGCGACAATCGAGCGATGAATCAGTTTATGGTGTGATGAGCGATAAGAGAGCAGTAAAAGTCAAATAATGGATAAATTTGCCATTGATTTCGACAGTATTCTGGATGAGCTCGAGCAGAACGACGGTAAGTCTGACCACCGGTCACACCGTGTCATTCAACATCTCTCCCGTGTCTCCAGACAGCAACGACAGGGCGCGGCCGCCATCGTTGATGAAGATCGCGACCTCTAATACGTTCGGTTACGGCAATAATTTCGGTTCAATTTCATCCTTTTGTGACGACTCGGCCGATCGGTCCTCATTGCAGAGGCTGACCGACGGCATCGGCTGCTCCACGTCAACCACCGCTCCGTCAACTTCGGTGGCCAGCAATCAGTACAAACGACATCTTTTGTCCTCTTATATGGAGAGTCAGACCATTGAGAAATTAGACTCATCTGAAGCCGAATTCGGTATTAGTATTAAACCGATTGAGACTCAAACCAATGAGAATATAGATCTAAACAACGGAAACAAATCAGTGATATCTACTTATAATAGCAATAATGACTTCAATCAAAAGTCTGAGTTTGAGAAAAATGAATTAATCACTTCATTGCTGGAGAAAGCGAAGTGGAATACCGAAGATGCGGACCGTGAGTACGACATTGATACCACTTCCAGCGAGGAAGACATCTCCGAAGAAGTGCTTGTAGTCGAACAAATTGAGTTTAAGGATGAGGTGAAAGATAGTGAACAAACATCTTCTATTAACAATAACACCGATAACTTGCAAACAATTCCAAAAGAAGAGTTGAGTAGAACGGAAGATATTTGTCTGACTTCTGAATTGAGAGAACCACCCGATGGTGAGGCGGATCTAACTCTAACTGATTTGAAGACAAATGAAGATCAATCGGCTTCTTCGTTGTCTGACCCGAATCGCACCAATGAAAGTGAAAACAGTGAGACTTTAAGGGCTGATGTGACCGATTTGAATGATCTTAACGAAGAACTCATTGAAGAGTTGACTAAATCTAAGACAAATATGGAATCGATTTCCAGCGAAGAAGAAAAGGCAAATATTGTGGAAGTGATTGAAGTTGAGGACCAAAAAGTGGCAAATGAATGGCCAAACGATGCAATTGAAAATAATTTTGATAAGACTCCAAATGTGGTAAAGTTTAGTGACATTGAGGTCAATATCGATGACTTGACTGAGCACGAGATCAATGATTACTTAAGCGATTTGAATGTCAGTCAAATAGAGACAAATGAAGTGATTGATGGCACAAATGAGTCAAACATCGCAACTAATATTAATACCTTTTTGCAAACCACTTGTGATTCTCCTAAAGAAGATTTACTAAATGCTAATTCAGACAAAGACCTCAATTCTATGAGTCAGTCGACATCAAGCGTTTCGATCGAAGAGAACGACAAGATTAGTGATATTTCTGACTTCGATATCAGTCATCAAAGCCAAGTATGTCTGGAGCCGAATGAATCTTCGAATCCAGTGATGGGCGACGAGTGCCATAACAGTGAAGTCAATTCGCAAACCATATCCGATGACATTCCGGTCAGAATAGTTCGGCCCAATTCTCTTCCTATCGCTTCCAATGCAGTTCTCGTGAACTCCAATGAAACGAATCCAGAATTGGATGACACCAATGATGAGAACAATAATGATAACAACAATAATGAAGGCGACAATAATCTGTTAAACAGTGAAGATTTCGTAGCAAACGGTCCCAGTTTTGAGTTCGATGAGCAAAATTTGACATTAGGTCTCAGCGAAGACGAACAGATGTTGGGCAAAGTTAAGCCCTTCTGGATTCCGGACAGTGAAACACAAATGTGTATGCACTGCGACATCAGGTTCACTCTGATCAAGAGAAGACATCACTGCAGGTATTGTTAATCAATAAATCAATCCGTCAATTAATTAATATCTAATCGTCAATTATCTGTGGCTCAGAGCGTGTGGCAAAGTGTTGTGCGCCCAGTGCTGTAACAGCAGAGCCAAACTGCTATACCTGGACAACGAAGTGGCGCGCGTTTGCCAGATATGTTACTCGACTTTGGCTCGAAGTAAGTCTTCGCCAAATTCTGACCATATATTGAGCATTGATTTGGTGAACTCATCTGATAATCATTTCAATCATTAGTCGCTGCAATCGAACGCAACGCTCATTCCTCGCCATTAAGACGCGATAATCTCTCTTCTGATTCTGCAATCGGTTCATCCGAAGCGTCGAATTTCCGATCTCCTGATCCCAACAACCCATCGGAATATTGTTCGACTGTATCTCCTTTAGAACAAAGTCAAGACCTGTTGAATCGACCGCCGCTGACCGTTATGGTTCCGGTGGGTGTTCTGAAAAGAGCGGGCGATAGGCCTAAAGGCGAACCCAAACAAGTGGTCTTCTCGGACGGCATCCGTCCGGGCGGTGACCTCACGGAGACCAGCGAAAGCTCAAGCAGTTTGGCATTTCTGCGGCGAACCGGTCGCACACAACTCAAGTTGAAATCTCCTCCCGTCGATGGCATGGCCTCCGCACAGACTTCACTGTTACCCAGCAAATCAAAAGCCAGTCGTGTTGTGATAACTGATCCGAACGGAACTTTACCGCCGATTATAAACTATTACGACTTGAATCGCAATAAGTCAGCCAAAAGCAAACCTTCGGTCACTAATCTGATTGAGTTTATGAAAACCAAAGATTTGTGTCCAGTCGTGTTTGCACTGACCAAGAATTTGCATATTTACGCAAAAATAGTTTTCAGTGAGTTTTGTTTGAATGCTATAATCGTTTGCGCTTTTATTCATGACATCCATTGATTGCATTCAGAGAACTGTTGCGTTCAGAGCGAGTGCTGGACCTTTGCCTCGAAAGGCATGGCCACAATTGGACAAGATGAAATACTGGTCACTCTGGAAAGACTGCCCGAAGAGGAAGTCTTTCCGAGAGATGTGTTCCGGTTATTTACATTTGTCTACGACAGCGCTTCTAAAGGTATTGACTTATCATTTGATTTGTTCGATATTATAACCGATTGACTTAAAGGAACCGCTTTTACCGATTTGAGTCACGCCTTCTTCCCGGAGGGCCTCTTCGGCAACAAAGACAACAGTGGCTTTCTCTTCATTCGTCCGACCCTCCAGTGCTTTAGCAGTTTGGTGTTGCCGTCCCCGCCTTTCCTATTAGCAATACTGATCCACAAATGGGAAATACCCTGGGCTAAAGTCTTCCCGCTGAGACTTCTGCTGCGCTTAGGAGCCGAATATAAATGTAATATTAACCTTGCAATAACAGCATAACTATATGAAGCCAAACATTTTACAGACTATCCGAGTCCTATTGTCAGCTATCGGTCTCGGAAACCCGTCTATTGCGAGATCGGTCACACGATTATGAATGTGTTGGCTGTGAGTATACGTTCGTTCGCTATCATCACATATCCAACTGATATCCCAACGTTTGCAGGATTTCCGTAATTTCCAATACACACTTCCGACAGTTCCCGGACTTACTATTCATTTAGAAGAGAAGCGAATATCAGTTCATTTGCCGCGAAATCGTTACGAAAAAGTGCAGAAAGTGTTGACGAACAGCAACGAACACGTGTTGGCCTTCGGCGCCAATTTCAGTCTCAAAGCGGACTCGCATTTGGTGTGTATGCAGAACGATGTCGACGGACAGTACCAAACACAGTCCATCAACATCGACGGCGCCATCAGGAAGATCACTGGCGCCAGTTTCATCGTCTTCAGCGGCGCGCTCAAGTCCAGCACTGGCCTCACCGCCAAGATGTCGATCGTCGAGGACGGCCTTCTCGTGCAGATACCGCCCAATACGATGACTGAAATGAGACATTCGCTCAAAGACATGAAAAATTATTCTATAAGTTGTGGAAAAGTTGAATCCGAACCCGAAGAGATGATTGACATGTTATGGGACGAGGAGGACACCAATGTCAACCTCGGGTCTGTCACTGCCTCGCCGTCACTGGTGGTCACTCGTTGCTCATTCTTTGCCTCTCATACAGAGTTCGGAGTCCTATCGACGGCACAAATCTGGAGGGCATTCAAAGCATTAGAATCTATAGCGGAACTGACTATACAAATGACAAGTTAGTCATTCGGTGGACGGAAGTCTTCTTTCTTCAGATGAACCAAATGAGTCGGAGGTATATCTTCTACTGGATTACCATATTATTGGAACAAATGAACGAATCAAATGTTCTTTCGATAGAAACGATTCGATAGACGCCAGCAAATTGGCTGAAATGATATCTCAGGCGTTCTGTTTGGCGCTGACTTCTTGCTTGGATCAGTTGTTTGAGAACGGGTTGACCAAAATCGGACTGAGAATCAACTTGGACTCAGACAAAGTAAGACTTGTTCTGATCGGATATCCATTCATCTGATTGATTGGTCTGAAGGTCGGCTACGAAGTGGGCGCTAACGGACAGCCACTGCCGGCGCAGTTCGCGACCGA
>JAQGBE010000274.1:0-22031 GCA_034698225.1 Scheloribates latipes | reverse complement strand
GTCAGTTGTGCTGTGCAGAGGACAGCACATTATGCCTGCGGACAGAGCCTCAAAACAATAACTATAATATAGATAAAATGACAATTTTTGGCGATTACTTCAGGAAAACTTTTGGATAGAAAAAAAAAAGTTGATAAGAAAAGTCATTTATTGGTATCAAAAATATATATTTCCTCGAAGAGTCAATACAAACGGGTCTGAAATAATGTCTGAAATATCTGTCCAAAGTCGGAGCGGTCGGGTCAGCGAGTGGTCAGTGAGTTCGGTGTCAGTGTCGGTGTCAGTGGTGTCCCACAGACTGACTGTCTGTCCCTTTAAACCCTTGATTGGCAGCCATTGGACGACTCGATCGATGACATCATAAAAGGAGACAATTATTGAGGCGTTCCTTAAATAGTGGTTTCGTTTGAGCCATAAAACCAAACAAAAACTAGTTTTGAGTCAACTCTTAACTAATCACTAGTTTTTGCAGATTTTGATTAAAATAACAGAAAAATTGTGTCAAATATAGTCTAAAATCAATCGATTCGTGATTTGTATACAAACCAAAATCAGTTGACGTCTTCAGTGGTTTGACTGCTCCCCAAACCAGATATCGATTATCACATCGATTGGTGGCCAATGATGTCGACCACCAATAGTGTCCGAAGAGCTACTCATTCCAACAGTTGGTACTCCGGATCTGGTAATTGACTCGTTTGTCCTCATTGTTGACATTGTTGCCATTGATTGACTCTTTGACTCCATTGAAGGCAAAGAACTCCGCAATCAACTGGAGAACTGGTTGTCTGCCGCCGGTCCGCCAACTCACGGTCCGGCCCGCGCTATAATCGCTCCGTAAGTGACACCGATTTACCGCCACTCCAATGACCTCTGTTTCGGTTGCAGTCACGCCGGATATCAGTACTGCGGCTCTTGTGCTGCCTATGCCTACAAAGAAGTCTCTCCAACGCTAGTGTTGGTCACAACCATCTGATCCATTGCATCAAATCACTGATGGTTTCAATTTGTGTCTCACAGGAAGCGAGTCTTCATTCTCGGGCCTTCACATCACGTCCGTCTCGGAGGATGTGCTCTCTCGCCGGCGAAGGTCTATAAGACCCCACTCTATGACCTCAATATCGACCATAAAAGTGAGAACCGTTTCAATGAGCCACTCATCAGATGATATAATCTGACCACAGTTTACGGCGAACTTTACGCGACATCGATGTTCGAAGAGATGACTCTTCACACCGATGAAGACGAGCACAGCATTGAAATGCATTTGCCGTTTGTGGCCAAAGTAATGGAAGGCCAACAGTTCGCTGTCGTCCCGATTCTGGTCGGTTCGCTCAACGCCGAGAAGGAGGCGATGTATGGCCGCCTTCTCAGCAAGTATTTGGCCGACGAACAGAACCTGTTTGTCATCAGTTCCGACTTCTGTCATTGGGGCGCGCGCTTCAGCTATCAGTACTACGACAAGGGCTCCGGAGATATCTACCAATCGATCCAAAAGCTCGACGAAACTGTCAGTCATTTGATTCCAAGACATGTCTTCTGAAGTGACTCTTTTGCAGGGAATGTCGACAATCGAGAAACTGATTCCCTCCGGCTTTACCTCGTATTTGAAGAAATACGGGAACACTATATGCGGACGACACCCGATAGGAGTGCTGTTGAATGTGAGTTGAAGGAGAGTTGTCGAATGTGGCCATTCGTGACCGCAATCTCGTCCAACAGGCCGTCCATGAGCTGACCCAAGCGGGCAATGGAGTGCAGCCATCGCTCAAATTTCTGAATTACGCGCAGTCGAGTCAATGTCTTTATATGAGCGACTCGTCGGTCAGTTACGCGGCCGCCAGTCTTAAGCTGGACTGACCTCCGACTGGGCCTTCAGTTCAATTGATTTGTGCCTCAATTCGTATGGTAAGCGACGATACAAAGTCTGCATTTGTGGCAAACATTTCTTATATTACTACTAATTAACGATATTTAATATAATAGCGATCTTTGCCAATAATTTTTTATTCGTATATCAATCGGTAATAAAACCTACTTTTCGTCAAAATGTATAATCATATCGAAGACAGCATTAAAATTCAGAGCAAAGAATCCGATTTAGAGTTTCGGGTATGACATTAGACATATTCTGACCTTCAATTTGTTTAAGAGTTGACACTTAACTGCTTGAATGAAACTTGTATCACCTTGTCTCCGGCCAATTCCAAGTTAGAGCAGACTTAAAATCATTCAAATCATTAGATTTAATGACAAAACTATGACAATATGGCGAACGACTTGTGAAGAAATTCAGGAATAGAATCGTTGACTAAACAGATGACTGAATGAAGAATGCGTTCAAATGAATAAAATAATAGATAAATATGAAAACTATTATATTTAGTTTCGTCGATGAAATTGAGAGCACATTTGAAACATTTAATAATTACAATCCTACTATTGGTCAGTCTTTGTCATCACTCTTGGTTTCACTCTTTTCACTGTCGTCCGAAGCTTTTGAATCACATCTCTCTTCTTCGATGGTCTCCTTCTTCGAAGAGCTGTCCTTTTGTGCATTCATATCGATTTGGAGATCGCGTTCCGATCCAAAACTCTCGTCATTTGACTTGTTTTCGGATTTGTTCTCATCTCTTGGTTTGTCTTTAGTGTCACTACTATTTTCATCCATCTTCTCATTGGAGTGATTGTCTTTGGTCTCATTGGTCTGATGTTTGTCTCGAATGTCGTCTTTGTTGTCGTTGTCATCGTCTAAGTTGGCGAGAATGCCGTCGACAACCGACTTGAGAGCGTCTTTGTTCTCCTTCTCGTCTTGGTCGTCATCGTCATCGTTAGCCAAAGTGATCTCTGTCTTGCTTTCGAGCTCAACCTTGTGCTGTCTCTGTTTGGCCTCTTCAATAAGCTTGGCCAATTGGTATTTGCAATTGTATTGCTTCACAGTCTTTCTGCTCAGACGAATCAACTTAACACTAGTATTCTTCTTCAGTTTGGGATCTTTATACGGGTCCCCAAACCAGGTCGGCTTCTTCTTGCGTGGCGGTGACCTCGAATCAGATGAGTCAGAATCAGACGAATAGATTCGCGTTCTTTTCTTATGTCTGTCGCCGTCTTTGTCTCTGTCTCTGTCGCGACTCCGTTCGTAGTCCTTATTGAAAGTGATGATCGGTTTTTCGTCCTTCAGGTTCATCGTTACGCCCTTTAGCCTAAATCTGTCCGAACTATTACTGTTAGTCCTATTACTCCTCTTCCACTCTTCCCTTTCCCGTTCGCGTTCTCTCTCTTCTTTCATTTTACGTTTCAAATCTTCTTCTTTCTTCTTTTTCTTAGATTCTTTTTCCTGTTTCAGTTTCTGTTCTTCCAACTTCTTCTTGCGTTCCGCTTCTTTTTGTTCCTCTTCTTTGATACGCTTTCTCTCGTTGGTCTCGTGTCGCTTGAAAGCCTTGCCTTTGTCTGAAGTCCACTTATGTTCGTAATCGTCGTGTTGGGCAATAAATCGCTACCATATCGGGATCATAACAAACAATGGTTATACTCGATAGCAGAACAACTCGGAGCAATGTGTACCTGATAAAATCGGAAATGTTTGCCACCTTTCATGTGTTCCTCAGCCATTAGATTGTCGGCCAAATATTCTTTACATAGCGGACAGAAGAAGCCCCGCAAAGGAATTAAAAACTGGACGCCTATACCAGTAATAATGGCAATCAATTTCATTATTCACTCATTTAACTCAAACCTTTGATCGGTGTCTTTGTTTTGACCTGTCCTGGTTTGGTCGGATAGGTCTGGCGTTTGGTCCGTTTCCACGGCTTCACATCTGTGTTGCCTGTTTTCCAGTGCTCTTTAGAGTGCAAATGTTCGAAGAATTCGTCTAAATTGGTGACCATTTTGTCACAATCGCGACACCAATGATTGCCCGGATCGTAGTATTCTCGCGTCGAGTTCTCGTGTTCATATTCATCTTCTTCCTCTTCTTCGCCATCGGCGGTCGAGCTGATCACCGAGTTCTGGAGCAGTTGTGCCTCATAGTTGCTCGGCTTATCGCTGCAACTCGACTCGACCGCAAAGTCTGGCTGCGATTCTTTCAGCAGTTTGTTGAACGTTCGGATTCGTTTGTCGACTTCAACTCGGAATTTGTTAACCTCTTCCAATTTCTTTTTGATGTCTTCTTGCATTTTCCTCAACTCAAGCATCATTGGATCTTTGAAGCCATCTCTGTCCCGGCGCTTATTCCTCAAGATCTCTCCCTCTCTTAGGTGAGACTTCTGTAGGATATTGTCTAAACTTTGTTGTTTATTCGCGTATTTTTCTTTGAGCTGCCGAACAACAAAGAATATCAATTAGAATGGATTCAACAGTTATCACTATTGGCACAAACATCTAGCAAATCATCAAGCGAATTGCAATCGACGAATATTTCAGCACATCTCTTTTGCCATAGTCTTTCTTCGCGTTCTTTTTCCGTTTCTTGGTCGCCATATTGGTCGCGACTTTGCGGACCACCTGAAGGTCCCGAATAAGTATCGTTTGTAGAGTTCCCATAGGGTTGAGGCGGTGCACCCGTCGGGGGGAAGGGTCTAGAGTTGAGTGGATTAGACGGACGACTCGAATCAAAATTTTGAGCCGGAGTGGAGGGATAGGGACTGTTGTGGTTGGGAGTGTCGTTCGGACTATAGTTAGGTTGCATTGGTTTGGACGCAGAAGTGTTCGGTACGTATGACGGGTCGGGATTCACGCGCTCTTTGTTTGGCGGAGCGCCCGGAGGTGTGTGTCCGCCCTTGGAATCACAACTGTTGTCATTGTTCGGACTGTTCTTGTACATCATGTCCTGTCGCTCGTCATAAATCTTTGGCTTGCGATCGATGTCGCGATAGTCTCGATCAGACATTTGACTGGTCGGGTCGGGTGACGCCGGACCATACGAAGAGGAATATTGGTCCGGAGTGTGTCGGCTCCTCTCCTCCTGCCGTCCGCCATAGCTCTGGCGGCCGATACCGCGCGCGGAGTACATCGCGTCTGGCTTTGGGGCGATCGCTGCAGATTAGGTCCACTTCTTAGGCGTCTTTGTCAGTGAGTAGAGTCGAGTCAGATGTGAACTCACATGAAATGCGAGTCAAGTCTAGGATTGAATTGAATTTAATTTAATTTAATTGTCAATTAATTGCTGTCATTTGCAAACAAAGTCATTACGTCTGAGCGAAACCACTGTTTTGTTTGAGAGCCTAAACTTCTTTATCGCAATTCACGCAAAACGTAAACAAAACAATATCTTAAACCCCAAAACTTTAGACATTTATTTGAGTTAAATTAATTTGCAACCACTTAGGGATTGCAAAACAAAATTATAAATTTGATGATTAATAGCAAAACAGTTGACCGATTGAATTGATAGCTTTGCCGTCAAATTATTCTTGTGGTCAAAAACACAAACAGCTGTCAGCCCTCGCGAGTCACGGGATGTGTGACTCGTATCCAACCTATAGTGTTGTGAATCGATATCTTGACAGTCAGTTTGCGCGATGATGTTCACCGAAGTAGACGTCTTTATCGGCAACAATACTCTTATAGATCCCGATATCTATAAGTATTGGTTGGAGGGATACACCGGTGAGTGATGTCTTTGCTGGCTATTATCTGACCACCGCTCGCACAGCACAAGAGGCAGCTCTTAAGGTGCGCGACAAGGAGAAGGCGACGCTGGGCAATGTGCACGAAGACCTGATTATCAGTGACATTCTGGACCAGTACAGGACATTCCATATGATCGAGAAGCTGCTGCCGGCGCCGACACAGCTGTCCGAGCAGTGGACCTTTCAGTTGACGCCAACCACTCAACGGATCCTAATTGAGAAGTATTATGATTTCGACGATTCTGTGATTCGCGAAATTCTCGGCAAAAAGCTGTCCGGACGTAACCGCAAAGACTTGGACGATGTGGCCGACAAGACGACAGTCGGCATAAAGAGCTGTCGGCGTCAGTTCGATAACGTTAAGCGAGTCTACAAAGCAGTGGAGGACATGTCGGGCAACCTATCGCTCAACATTCAGACCAACTTTTTGCTGCCCAAGTTCTTGGCGCAGAAGTACGCGGCCGTGGTCTACATCGCCAACAATCGGTTCGAGACCAACAAGCGTAAGCTCCAGTACTTGCAATTCTCCGATTTCCTTCACTGTTCCACCGAAATGATGAACAACTGGTCGTGCGCTAACCCCGAGTGCAAGTACGAGGAGACCGCGATGGACATCGATAGGGAGTTCCTCCAGAATCTCAGGGAATTGAGAGTTCTGTTGGAAAGGGAAGCACTCGAAGAACACAAAACGTTTGTGATAAGAATACTGAAGAACAAGGTCTCGGACCGCAAGTTGTCGGACATCGACTCAATGTTCAAAGTGAGGGAGAATTTTAATAGAATTTGAAAAGTTGTAGTCATTTATGTGAATATAATTGTTTCAGAGTCTGTCTCGGAATGTGATTAACATAGCCTACGGTCTGAACCACAGCAAAGAAATGCGAGACTTGTTTTTGGATATCGTAGAGAAGATAATAGAGCCGTCAAAGTCAGCCAAACTATCGCACTCTGATATGAGTTTACTGATCAGTCTATACAAAGAAAGCCCTCAATTCATGGAACCGTTCAAATCGTAAGTTATTTGTCGATCAAATCATATGAGAAAATTCCTAATTAGCTAATAACGTGAAAAATGTTTTTCTGTTGTTTAGGAGCAAAGACTTGCTTAATGTTTGGGACAGATTCATGAATACGTTCACATCTTGCGTACTGAAGATGTATAGATAATAGATAATCTCGGTAGAGGCGAACCGAACCGAACTGAACTTATTTATTATCTAATCGCTAATTGCGATCCAATGCTAGCCATAATCTGTTTATAATCATTGAATAAACATTATATTTATATAAAATACAATAAAGATATTAATTGGGTTTAATTCCAACTCAAGTTTAAGGCTAATAAGTTTTGCTTTGAATTTGTGTTTCCGGAAAAGACTATTGAAAATATGTCTTCAATCAAGTCACTGATCGCCAGAGACATACGATTCCCGACTTCTTTGACGGGCGATGGATCTGACGCTATGGTAAGAGTCGGTTAACTCTACTATAATTATAAGAATACTGGTTCGGGTGACAGCACACGGATCCCGACTATTCGTGTGCGTATGTGGTCCTCAATACAGAAAGAAGTGATTTGGAGGGACACGGACTCACATTCACCATAGGAAAGGGCACCGAAGTCGGTATGATTCACAACTTGCTAAATACCTGGACTTCACTCACTGACCATTTATCAAAGTGGTTCAGGCCGTCCGAGCACTCGAACCGCTTGTCATCGGCAAAAAGCTGGACGACATATTCAACAATTTCGGGCAGTTCTGGAAGTCGCTGGCCTGTCACAGTCAGATCAGATGGATCGGCCCCGAGAAGGGTGCTCTGCATATGGCCACCGGTGCGGTGATCAACGCCTTGTGGGACTTGAGGTGCAAAATCGAGGGAAAACCTCTGTGGAAGCTGTTGGCAGATATGGAACCCGAGAAACTGGTCTCGTGTATAGACTTCCGATATATGTAAGAGCTAATTGGTGCTGTGCTAGAACAAATTGATAATTTAGCCACCAATTAGAACCGATGTCCTCACTAAAGAAGAGGCGATCGCGATATTGAAGAAAAATAGACCTTACAAAGAAGAGCGAGGTCAGGTTTCTTATTATCGTTGGCATTCTTTTAACACAAAAACTATTTCTACAGAAAAAGAATTATTGGAAAAGGGTTTCCCTGCTTATACCACAGCGTATGTCCCGTTCACAAGTGTTTAAAACAGGGTTTGCAACGCATATGCCTACCCAGGGGGGATTTTTCGAAAATTTTTCCAGGGGGGATTAGAGGCTGATAGACAAAATGGCGGACGCCGCCATTTTTCGGCTAAATCCAGTTAAATTAAGCTTAATTACGTCCGATTTAAGCCGTTCTTTCGATTTTAGGCTTATTACGGCTTTAATTTAGTTAAATTAACGTTAATTATGCTTAATTGTGATTAAATCCAGTTTAAATTACGATTTAATCCGGTTTAAATTACCGAAAATGGCCATTTCCGGGGATTAGCGATCTCGAACTCAGGGGGGGGGATTTTTTGAGATTTTCAAAAACAGGGGGGATTTTGGGCTAATCCCCCCCTGTTGCATACCCTGGTTTAAAACAAATGGTAGATTCAATTGATCCTATAGTGTCGGTTGGGTTGGATATGATGAACAGCACCGAAGAGAATTATGTCGCCAATACTTAAGCGATGGCTACACCAGGTTTAAGGTAATTCAGAATTCGTGATCAGTTCTGCTTAACAACATTTATCAATTTGGCGTCATTTCACTACATATGGAAAAATATAGATAAAACTAATCTTAAACTTTGGATTAAATATAATATTTTATTTGAAGGCAAAGGTCGGCACAAGCATTGAAGAGGACAGGAAAAGGTATAATTGAGTGCCAAAGAGTGAAGAACTAAGTATTTAATTACCATTAAGACTGACGATAATCCGAGAGGAGATCGGTTGGGATAACACTCTTATGGTTGACGCTAACCAGAAGTGGGACGTCAATGAAGCCATCGATTGGATGAAACAGTTGACTGACTTCAAGCTTCTTTGGATAGAAGAGCCCACCTCTCCCGACGATGTCTTGGGACACGCCACCATTAGCAAGGTAGACCCACTCGCGTAGGCCATTGGTCGCTCACACTCGAACCGATTCCAGGCTCTCAAGCCGTACGGCATAGGAGTGGCCACCGGAGAGCAATGTCAGAATCGAGTACTTTTCAAGCAATACCTTCAGGCGTATGGTCTCCAGTTCTTGCAAATCGATTCTTGTCGTTTGGGAGGTGTCAACGAGATTCTGTCCATCATTTTGATGGCCCACAAGTTCGGAGGTTTGAACCACAAGTTTGATATGAAATCAATTTGCTTGACAATTGCAACCATTAGTTCCGGTCTGTCCTCACGCGGGAGGCGTCGGACTCTGTGAATACGTTCAGCACTTATCGATGTGGGACTTCATAGCAGTGAGCGGTTCGATGGAGAACCGGATGACGGAATACGTGCACCACTTGTCAGAGCACTTCACGTACCCGTCCTCTGCCAAAAAAGGTCGGTATTTGGCGCCCAAGAACGCCGGCTATGGCTGTCAAATCAAAAAAGAATCCCTCGATTACTACGAGTTCCCGAACGGAACGTATTGGCGAACAAAACAATAGTTTTGCGTTACTTTAGAATAAATACAAAATTTATTTTAGGAATTGCTTTCGAATAAAGTGCTTAATCGGTGATAAAAGATATCGCTTTAATAGCGTCCATCACTTTCTGCAGTTCGAGTTCCTGTTGTCGCAACTTCTCGCTGTTGGCCGTTCGCACTTCGATCGGAACCTTTTCGCTATAATCGGCCGCTTCGGTGCTGGCCTTCAATTTAAGCATTGGACCATTGATTTTCTCCCGCTTCGTCTCCAATCTCTCCAACTCTTTCTTGACGTCAATAAAACCCTTGAGCATCAGATATGCCTCACAGGTATCACAAATTGGAAGTATAGCACAGCCGTCGGGCACCTGTGCGCTGCTCTTCAGCACCTCTATGGAGGCAGAACTGGTCATCACCTGTAAAATCATTAACAATTAGGTCAAACTTGAAGAAAGTAATGGTCGCCACAAACCTTAATAGTCTCGATGAATGGCTCTAATCTGGTCTGAGTTTCCGTTCCGTCGAATTTAAGGTAGAGATTGACCTTTGTTTTCGACAAATTATATTCCGACCTCAAAGACCTGACGTGATGTATGATGTCCTGCATATACGCGACATCGCTCTCGAGCTTTTCATTCCGTGTCCACTTTAACTGATCCAATTCGGGATAAGGCGTGACTGAAATGCTTGGCGGCTCTGCGTTGGTGCGACGCGCAAGTCTTTGGAATAGTTCTTCGGTGATGAATGGCATAAATGGATGCAATAGTCTTAGCCCGACATCAACACACGTATAGAGGGTTTGTTTGCTGGCATTTATAGCGATCGGATCGTTGCTCTGCATCACTGGCTTCAGAGCTTCCAGGTATAGATCACACAATTGGTATAACCAGAAGTGATAGCAGGCGTTAGTGCTCTGCGTGAAGTCATACGCCTCGAAGCCTCTGTCGGCCGCATCGATCGCCTTATATAGACAGCTTAAGATCCATAAATCGGTCTTCGATTCATTTCCGGTCAAGTCATTGGTCGCGTTCGGAACGAAGTCGGGCCCCAAAGTCATTAAAGTGAACTTAACTGCGTTCCACAGTTTGTTACAGAAGTTTCTGTAGCCCTCGACACGTTTGATATCCAGATTGATGTCTCTTCCAGGAGTGATGTACGCGCACAGAGCGAACCGCATGGCATCGGTGCCGCACTCGGGAATGCCGTTCGGGAAGTCTGCCTTCTGGCCCTGCTTTGCGCGGTCCACTTCTTTGGGGTCTAAGTTAGAGTCCATTTCGAGGCGTTTGTGCAGATCTTCGAGTGAAATGCCGTTAATCACGTCGATCGGGTCGATGACATTGCCCAACGATTTGGACATTTTCCTCCCGTGAGCGTCGCGAATGATTGAGTGCAGGTATACGTATTTGAAGGGCAGTTTGTCCATTATGGTCAGGCCCAACATCACCATTTTGGCCACCCAGAAGAAGATGATGTCGTGCCCGGTCTCCAGTAAGGTGCCAGGGTAGAACAGGTCCAAGTCCTGTGTCTTGTCGGGCCACCCGAAGATGGCATAAGGGAATTGTCCCGATGAGAACCAGGTGTCCAAAACATCTTCGTCTTGAGTCAACACAATGTCTTGAGGCGCAACTCCAAACTTATTGGCAGCCTTTTGTCGCGCCTCGTCTACGCTGCGGCCACTAATCCAATGATCATCGGCCGCGTCCATGTCTTCAGGTGTATGGCCCTTGACTTTAGCGAAGTAGACGGGAATCCTATGTCCCCACCAGTTCTGTCGCGATATACACCAGTCTCTGATGTTATCCAACCAGTGATACCATATTTTTTCGTGCATTTCAGGCATCAATTTCAGTTCACCATTCCTCACGACATCGGCAGCTCTTTTGGCCATATCTTTGCAGTCGATATACCACTGATATTTGATCAGAGGTTCGATGATGTCTTTAGACCGCTCACAGATGGGAACAACCATAGGATTGTCAACAGTTCCGCGGAATAAACCCTCATCTTTGAGGGCTTGAAGAACAGTCCTGCGAGCGTCGAACCGTTTCTGTCCACTGAATTTGCCGCAGTTGTCGGCCATAAGGCCCGTATCAGTGATGATATTGATAAATGGCAAGTTGTGTCTTATGCCAACTTCGTAATCGTTGTTATCATGTGCTGGTGTTATCTTCACCGCTCCCGTGCCGAACGACATGTCGACGACCAACTCATCGCAAACTATCGGAAGCTTGCGATTCAAAAACGGATGAATCAAATGTTTGCCGTGAAGATGAGTATATCGCGGGTCAGACGGATGCACAGCAACAGCGGTGTCTCCCAACATGGTCTCGATTCGAGTGGTGGCCACAACTATCTCCTCCTCACTGCCGTCGACTTTGTAGGCAAACTTGTGCAAGACACCAAATTCAACTTTCTGCTCGTAATTAGGCACGGATAACAATGTCCGACCCGTCAATTCGATCTTGTCCACTTCGATGTCAGAGATGGCCGAACGCAAAGTGCACGACCAGTTGACCAATCTCTTGGACCGGTATATGAGTCCCCTTTCGTGGAGCAGCACAAACGACTCGGTAACTGCTTTACACATTTTCGGGTCCATTGTGAACGTGGCTCGACTCCAGTCCACGGAGACTCCCAATTGTCTCAACTGGTTGTATATACGGTCGCCCTTTTCATTCTTCCACTTCCAGATCTCGTCGACAAACTTCTCCCGACCCAAGTCATGTCGGGTGAGTTTCTGTTCGCGCCAGAGCTTGCGTTCGACGACAATCTGGGTGGAGATGCCTGCGTGGTCGCAGCCCGGGTTCCAAAGGGTGGTCTTGCCTTTCATTCGGTTCCAACGGGTCACCGAGTCTTCGATAGCATTGGTCAAGGCGTGACCCAAATGCAAATATCCGGTCACATTGGGCGGCGGTATAACCATCACGAACTTGCCCTTAGGGTTAGGCTCACTCAGATCTTTGCGGCCATACTCGGGCTTGAAGAAGCCCTGGGCCTCCCACCAGTCGTACCACACTTTCTCAACATATTTCGGCGAATATGAGTCCGGCATCGGGTCTGAGGTCACGTCCTTCTTCTCGCCGGGCTTTATGTCCCTGTCATAAGTTACAACAGTCTTCTCCTTTTTCTCCTTCTTGGCCTTCTTCTGGTCACCGGTGTCGGTCTTGGCTTTGGTTTCACTCATTTGTTTCAGTTTCTGTTGTTTTTCTTGAAATTTAGCCAATTTTGCCGCTTTTTCGGCCTCTTTTTTCAGCTCCTTTTCGCTCTTCTGTCGCACTTCTGTGCCGTTGGCCGCCGACTGGCCATCGCTTGGCTTCGTGTCCGACTCGTTAACCATTTCGGTGTCAACACAATTGACTGAATGACTTAACTATTGATTAAAATTGTGTTCAAAGGCAAAACACAGACCACTGAATGACTGCAACGTGTAGTGAGTGTTGCAGTCATGCAGTCATTGACTGACTGTCTGACGAAATATAGAGAAACCTATTGAGAGCTGCAAAGCGTTAGCAATACACAGCTTTATAGAGTCAGAGCTCTCAACGTTGAGCACAGAGTCAGTGCTTTAGCGCTCTATTCGGTAGCGTTTATGATCTGTTGTGACGTCGAGTCAACTCGTGATTCGACGCATCGATAGGTTCTCTCATTTGGTACTAAATTCGAATCGTCTTCGAAATCGTTTTGTGACCAAAGTTCGTCGAAGAAGTAGTCAAAGAAGTGAAGAAGTGTTGACACTAATACTGTCCCAACTCTTCATTGATAGTCGTGTGGTGTCGAGTCCTCGTCAGCGATGGCCAACTGGCGGCCGCCCTTCAAATTCAATATGCCGTTCAGTTCGGCCGTCAAAGCCGAGGCCATCGACGGTCCCGAACCGACGGCCAGCACCAGCGGCACCACCGGACCCGTGGCTCAAGACGGAACCAAATTGATATCCGTGAAGTACCTGCTGCCCAAATATCAGGCAGTTTTCATCCACCGCTTCCCGTACTTCAATGTGGTTCAGTCTAAGGTCTTCGACGACGTCTTCCACACCGAACCTCCGAAGTCAATCGGTATGTAATGCATCGGTTATTCTATATTCCAGTTCTATCTCAGTTGAACTCAATTCTAACTGACCTTATGCTTCAAAGCCCTGTGCGCTCCGACCAGTTCTGGCAAAACAGTTGTCTTCGAGTTGGCGATAATCAAGCAATTGATGGAATTGGAGTCAAATGATCAGTCCGTCCATGACCTCAAAGTCGTATATATGGCTCCTCTGAAGAAACTGGTCGACGAAAAGTTCAAAGAATTCAGGGATTCATTCAATCGGTTTGGCCTAAACTGTTTGCAGTTCACCGGCGACTCAGACATTGAAGACTACTCGGTGTTGGCCACCGCCAACATAGTGCTGACCACTCCAGAGAAGTGGGACTCAATGGTCAGAGTGAACCGAAACGGCGCTCTCGTCCGCAACACTCAGCTCATGCTTATCGATGAAATCCATTCGATCGGAGATGACTCGCGAGGCGCTACGATGGAGGCCGTCATCAGCCGAATGAAGACTTTGCGATCTGTCCTCATGAGAGAGTCGACCGGAACACCGCGGCTTCGCTTCATTGCTGTCTCGGCCACCGCTCCAAATGTCAATGACATCGCTCACTGGTTGGATCCGATCGACTCTATTGGCCATAACTTGTCGGTCAACTGCAGACCGGTTCGCATTCAGACCATTGTTATGGGCTTTCCCTGTCAGGAGGGGGTCTCGGAATACAAGTTCGACATTAACCTCAACTACAAAATCGATACTCTTATAAGAAGTCATTGCGATTCGAAGCCAACCCTAATATTCTGTTCGACCCGAAAGTCTGTCGAAATGTGTGCCAAACAGCTGTCGAAAAACAGTTACTTCAATAACCCGAAACAACGTCAGACTCTATCGGACACATTGCGGAGACTGGTCTTCAAAGACAAGAACCTCAGGACTTATCTCGACAAAGGCATTGGTTTTCATCACTCGGGTCTGGAACTAAGAGACAGACAAAATGTGGAGAAGTTATTCGTTGATAATATGGTTCCAGTGCTGGTGTCGACGACTACCCTCTCAATGGGAGTCAATCTACCGGCACATCTGGTTATCATTAAGAACACAGTCCAGTTCGAGTCCAATGCCCAAGTGAAGGAATACCCGGCCACTCAAGTGATGCAAATGATTGGAAGAGCCGGACGGCCGCAGTTCGACACCAGCGCTGTGGCCGTCATTATGACTAAGAGCACGAAGAAACTCAAATACGAACTGCTGTTGAATGGCTCGATGATCATTGAGAGCAAACTCCACGAACATCTCACCGAACACTTGAACGCAGAGATATCGCTTCGAACGGTCACATCGGTCGACATCGCAGTCGATTGGATCCGATCGACATTCCTCTACATAAGACTCCTTCAGAACCCGCAGCGCTACTCGTCGGCCAATCTTCAGATCCCCAACATCTCTAACGTACAGCAAGGCTTACAAGTGTTACGTGAGTGGTGTCACAAAGAACTCGATGACCTGAAGAGCGCCGAAATGATTACTTCCGATACCCCGGAGTTCGAACACATCTCGTCGACTGCTTTCGGATTATTTATGGCCAGACATTGCATTTCATTCCAGACTATGAGGAACTTCATCCAAGCGGTCAATGGAGAGCTCGAACTCATTGACGTAATAAATCTGATTTGCAAGACTCAAGAACTCAATAACGAGATTCAGCTAAGAGTTTACGACAAGAAGTTTCTGAACGAAATGAACGCCAGCAAAGAGCAGTGCACTATTCGGTTCCCGTTCAGCGGCAAAATCAAGTCGACCGACATGAAGATCAGTTGTCTGATTCAGGCCACGTTCGGCTCACTCACCATCACCGACAACACTCTCAGTCAAGAAGCGATGCGAGTTCTCCGCACCGGTCAGCGGCTCAGCAGATGTCTGTCAGACATCATATACTTGAAAGTCCAGCAGAAAGTCGACCGAATCTCTTACAAAACTTTACTCAATATACTGATTGCCAACAAATGCTTTAAAGCAAAGCTATGGCACGACTCGCGTCAAGTGATCAAACAAATGCCACGAATCGGTAACCAATACTCCAAATCGATAATGAGTTCGTACAAGAACTTCCAAGAACTCAAACGGGCCAACCCGAGGGACATCGAGTTCGTGTGCGGCAACAGAAAGTCGCCGTTTGGCACACAAGTCACCGATTGGGTACCGCAATGATCGCCACAACTGTCTTCGCCATTCAACTAATTGTTTATCTGCACTGCATTACAGGTCAAGCGATTGCCCTACTATTCTCTGACCCTCACTCAAATCAAGGCTGAAGTTGTGTGCAAACCTATGGTCAGAGTTACGGTTGTGTTGGAAAACTTTGAAGATCTCCGGAAGAAAGAGTTGATCAACAAAAGTCATTCGGTTTACATAATCGTTGGCAATGACGCCAATCAACTATTTTATTGCCAACAAGTCTTCGACACAAAACTGTTGAAAACCGATGGCAAATACAGGGTCGACGTCATGATAGAGAAGAGCCCACAGAACAAAGTGTACGCACATCTGATCAGCGACTCGTTCGTGGGTTTGGACGTCCGCTGCACTCTCACAGTCGAGTTCGCAGCTGACACTCATTCGCCACCTGAGCCGAGTCGGACCAACTGCTCGACCGCTTACTCAGACGTCTCGTGTGAACCAGAATCGAAACCACCGGTCGATGCCAGTGAGGGCTGTCAACACAAATGTGCAAACAAAGCCCTCTGTCGACATCCCTGCTGTAAGAAGGGATTAATTGGCGCAGATCCCACTCTGGCCGACGGACAAACCACCGCAGGTGGACAGCCATCCCAGACAGAGACCAAATCTCAAGGCATATCAAAAGTAGTAACTATTCTTATAAACCATTGCTATGTTATAACTTATAACACTCTTTCGCATACTCTCTTCAAGTACTTCACACAGAATACACAAAACAAAAGACAATTGAATAGCAAACAGAATTCCGAACAGAATTCCAAACGAGCAAAGAGTGGTTCCGGTCAGCCGGTGTCCAATCTGTACGATTGGCTCCTCAAAGCCAAGAAGGAGAACAACGAGGCCGACAACAGCAGCGCAACCACAAGCAAATACTTTGGCCAATATTCACAGATTCCGGACAATGACTTGGGAACTGACATCGATTGGACAGAATTCGACACCGACTTTGACACTGAATTGACTCAAACAGATAACAGACTCGAAGCAAAGGACAAACAGATTACTGAAACTAAAGTCAAACAAGAAGTTGACGACGAGTTGGCCGACGAGTTCGAAGATGAGTTCGACGACGAGTTTGGAGCGGCGGTCGAAAAGATGGACGTCAATCAGCTCTTGCAATGTAACGAAGACTTTCAGAATTTTGATGACAGTGTTGACGCTCTGCGCTATGAAGTGAAGACCGAAGCGACCGAACCGATCCAATTCCAACCCGAAGCAGAAGCAGAAGCCGAGAGTCCGACCGAAGATGTGGGACCGTATTCGTCGATCTTCAACGCTGAGAGACTGGGCATTGATATGCGCTTTTGGGGTCACCTCTACCCTCCCAACTGCGAGGGCAAGACTTTCTACAACCCGAACGCCAAATGGCCGCCAAATGACAATTAATTGTTTGATTACTTCACTCGTCAATCGACTAATTATTACATTCATTGCAATGTTATTTCACTTTTCAATTATTCCGTTGATTTCAGACCAAAGACATTAATATATTGTAATTCACTAAAGAGTTTCTGTAATTTCCAATAAAAGTTTAGATTAAATACAAAATACAACAAAAATGACATTAATTTGGAACCGAATTGGAAACTGAAATATCGATCCGAAAGTAATCAAAACGAATGCTTTTCCGCAGAGGGAGAGGACTGAGCGGACAGAGGGATGAGTTGGGAATCCCTTTTGTCGTTTGTAATATTCATAGCATTTATTACGCGACGACTGATTGCAATATCATTATTGACTGACTTATGCCGAGACTCTCTCTCTCTCTCTCTCTCTCTCTCTCTCTCTCTCTCTCTCTCTCCCGTCTCTCTCCCCTATCCGCCACTCTATTCTACAGTAGAGTCTATAGCCATAGACAGCATAAGAGTCGAGCGAAAGCGACCGCACTTTCGGTGATTTGCTTTCATTCATCGATTTTTTCTCTTCAAAAGCATTTGTAAATAATGTTTGTATTGGAGTCGAAAATGATTGCAAATGAAGTCTCTCTTTACTAATATTGAGATTGATTTTCACGAGTGATAACTGGATTCTTAAGATGGGATCAGTTGGCGAAACTGAAACGTTAGATGTTTTGCAGCGATAATATGTTTTGGCAATGCGTTCGCCAATCGAGTCAATCATCTAATGAAACGGGATTTGAAGCCCTCGAGGGTAGAGACAGATGCGAGTAAATTAAGCGCACATGAGATCAGATACAGACTCCAACTCAGATACAGATGCCATCCCTTGCCTAATGCCGTCCAATATATCCCTGCTATTAGTAATACGTGTTAATCAGTCGCGCGTTTGGCCCACAATCGCAGTCACAGACCATCTCATTGTGTGTCACGACTGCAATGCAGTCCCTCTGCTCTGTCCGTCCGTTTTTCACTCCAGACCTGGAGAACTGATTTTCTATACGCAACTGAGGTTTGTATTGCTTTTAGTAAAACATATTTCGTTAAAGGAAACGAAAGGGAGTCAGAGCTCTGGCTTTGGTGTGGGCTCTGAGTGGAGTGGAGTGGAGTGCAGGTGTGCTCACAGTTGCACGGATTACACGTATGGAAGCGAAAAGTGTATTATATAACCGATAAAGCATTTGGATTACAGACAACACTCTCATCGGAATTTGTTTCCTAAATGAAGACAAACGCTCTTTGAAAACAACATTCAAAATACAGATGTGTTGGATGTGTTGGTTATGTCCGCACAGACATCGCAGACACCACTGATTCACATCTGTGCCGCTCTTTGCCGGCAGAGACCAACAATTTGTGACATTAAGGCTGAGGAACACAACATTTGATTCGTTTCTACATTTGCTTTGATATTCGGTCAGAGATTTCCAACCGAAAGAGATAATAGACGTTACATAAGGACAATGAGAACTGAAAATTGTAGACTAGAGAGGAAATGGCTCGACGTGTCAGAGATGCTCAATGGCCAATGGCCAAGGTCAACGTTGATAATGGTGATGGCACATCATGCCAGTCTTTTAATGACTCGGTTCTCACAATTTAAATTAATTAGATGCAATTATCCGAATACTAAGCTTGACAACTTTCTTATCTCTGCACGATTGACCAGTTGGTCCGACTCGGAGTCAGGTGTTGTTTGCCAGACCTAAATGATAGCCAATTATCTATTCGTCATTTCAAAGCCATTTTCGGCTCAGGTGTTCGCAAAAGTATTCCACAGAAAAAGAAGAGATAATTCGCTATTTAAATAAATTGCGAATTAAGAGTGAATTTTTCGTATCGAAAGATTTGTGCTCTCAATCGGAATCGAGTATACATTGGTGTCGAGGATTGGCTGACTGTGTGTTTGGTCAGCGAATTATCTCTAAATTAGAATTATATAAACCGGCAGTAAAATTGGTAAAAATGTAAAGTCAAATATTGTATTTGCCAGTGCAAACAACACTAGCAAAGCCAAGTGAGCAAGTGGGCAAGTGAGCAAGGTGCATTGCGTTGACGTATGATTGGGCGCAACGCTTTTTGTATGCCATAAAAACAAGTTTTCAATTGTCTAATGCAAGTGAATGCGAGTGAGACAATGGTCGGGTCCGGCCATCCGTTGCACATCCCGTGGAATAAATTATTTTTAGGAAAACGATTTTCGAGAGCTATACGTGACATATAGTAGTGGAGTGTGTGTTGTGTGGTGTGGTGTGTGTGTTGTGTTGTGTTGTGTTGTGTGTGTGTGTGTGTGCGGACTGGTCTGCAGTGCAGGTGTGCAGTCATTAGAGATGCACTTTTGTTATATGTTATGCTCCGATACAACGCTTATCAATTAAATTAATGACTGTTCGCTTCGCCTTTTTAGCTGGCATTAGATTGGTATGAGTCGTATGACAGGTGCGCTACGACTCCTTAATCCCAATAATAATTCCAATATCTCGTTCACCTCAGAGACCAGAGACCAGTGCCAGAGGTCTGTGCGCTCTCTGCCAGCACTGCAGTGCACTGCCACTGCACTCCACTCACTGAGTGTAACACAAATTCCTGAATAATGAAAAACAGTATTCGAGTATTGAATTTTTCATTCGCTCTCAGACTCACAATACAAGCATCAAAGTTGACGCCAGTATTACACCCGAGAGTTGCCGTCAGAGCCAGAGATGAGACGAGAGTCGTGAGGACTGGCAATGCATCGCATCCTCACTCCATCGCAACACAAATAAAGCCGAGCAAAGACTCGAACCGCTCTTCCGTTGTCATAGAGACCCTTCCAGGAGTGATCCCGTTCTGATGCGATGCGATGTTTGCATGAGATCGCACTCAATATTTAATTTGTTGATTGACTGCCCGTTTCAATGCAATACACAAACTATTGGCTTCAATACATTTCGATGACTTTCAAAGTTTCAATCGACTAATACAAAGCAAACTTGTTGTCCGGTATATCACATAATAAGACGTTAGCCAACGGATGACGAATGAAACAATGGGTACAATCTGTCAGCTTTATCATTGAATTAGTAGCCCATTCGCTGAAACTAAATCATTTATACTCAAAAATGTTGACAGTTTTCGGGATAATTATAAGACTGGGAGAGAGGAGTCGATTCTCCAGTTGTCTGAACTAATTCTGGTGCTAACAAATGGCTCTATTCCTCCAAACTTTGAACTATCGATAGGATGTTTAAAATGCATTTCTGGTCGTATTCTCGTCGAAGACATACATTGGGTTTTGATTACTGTATTATTTAATGATTTTTTAGAGAACATTAGAAACGAATCCCTTATTTAAATTGAATTCTGAACATAGAATAGGATCTAAAAGAGCATTAAAGTTAAACACAACGTCTTTGGAGTTGTGTTCCGGGATTGAAAGTCTCTTTGCGTTAAGACTCGAATTTGAATGCAATTCGTATTTTTAGGATTTGAGACACGTTTTCGCAAATATATACTTCTTTTCTTGTTATACTGAAAAATGAGCTCAAAATGTTTTAAGAGATCACGAGTTTTGAGCGCAAAAATTGCTCGTTTAGTTTGAAATGCAGAGAGAATAAAATTGAAGTTTAATTGGTCTAATGTCATCCTTGGTCATTGATATCGATTTTCGGGACCCAGACTTTTTAATTTAAAACGAACGCACATTTGGAGCGCAAGAAGTGATCCGAAATTGGAATTTATATTAAATTACAGACAGATTTCAAATGTGTGTTCGGTTTGTGCGGCCATTGAGTGGCGCATAGGTTCGGGAACTGCCATAACTCGAGTCGAGTTCGTGGAGTTTGGCCGCCGTTTAATAAACGAATAGTTTGGGCACAGATTCGTCACATTCCAGACATTCATTTCCTATTAACTCATATGCTATTCAAATATTGGAGAATTAATTAATTGATTGTCAGTCTATCGGAAAGCTTTCGTTTGGATGCGATAAAGAATTGTTTGAATTAGTTGTTGTAAATAATAGAAACGTATTGTCATTGTGTGAGAAAGTCAAACAAAACGCTTGTTTGTCGGCCAAACTCCACTCCAACAAACACTACAATCAGCAAAATTATCGTCGCTTATAAATATTGAGATTTTAGAGCTCTAGTGATAAAAGTTTTTCGAGGGCTTTAGTGATACTTAGGATATGCGGACAAAGTGTTGGAGAGTGCGGTAGCCGTGGATCTCGAGAATGAAAATTGTTTTCAAAAGATTTACTAACATTTCTTTGGTTAACATCGCTCTCTATTACTGATAACCAAATCCCAATCGTTTGGACATCGATATGAATGATGAGAACAACTCGAGTCCACAAAGATTTACAGTTAAGTCGCAGCCAAATGACCAGAAGAGGAGGTCTCGGCTCTCAGTCTCTGCACTCCAGTCCGACCCAAAAGTCTAAACTGAGAGCTACTGATCGCTGAAAGCTCTCGAATGTAAATAAAATATATTTTGAGAGCATTTTCTCACTTAAATACCCGTTTCGTGTGTTTTACATAATATAATAAATGTATTGTTATTTTGGAACACTTCCACTAATTTGATGTACATTTCGGCGATCAATTAAGTCGGGGACATGTGTTGGGCGGCCATTGGGATGACATTAATCTAATAATTAAATACTAATGGATTCATACAAATGTCGAACAACTCTCGAATTCAAGGTTTTTGATGTGAAATAATTGAATTCGCTTTCAATAGTGGCCAACAGTGTAAGCATTGGAGAGTCGCTTCGAAGCGATCGGTCTTTCCATAGCTTATAGAGGAGCGACGGATCGCACACATTGTGTCGCATCCGTCGCATCGCATCTCTATCTGCAGAGCAGAGTCTCTGCCATCACATCCATTATCATCAGTCGTTGTCGTCGCGCAAAGTATTGATCGCTTTTAATGATGTGAACACTTTTAAGGCTAACTTTTATGTGGATTAATGGCATGAAAGCAGTGCTCTATCGCTCTGTTTGGCTGACATTCATTGCTAACAAATCTATTCATTAGATTTCATGCATAACAGACAAATGTATTGTCTTTTGATGTTGTGGGTACTGTGATCGCACATTATAATCAAACTTACTAGATGATCACTGGTGAATCGAAACTTCGACTTT
>JAQGBE010000273.1:0-22052 GCA_034698225.1 Scheloribates latipes | reverse complement strand
CTAATTTGCATTCAATTTGTCTGACATTCGGACAAAATTTTTCAGATTTATATAAATCCCGATTTGACTGACAGTGGACTCGATTTGAATCTGTATTTTGCCTTCCAATCAGTGTCTGGATTGAAGCGATCGGACGACTAGAGACTAGAGTCTGGCAATTGTTGAGCCAAATTGAAATCCAATCCGAATCGCAATATAAGTCTATCAATGGTCGGCCCAATGGCTCTACAAATCTAATCAATGGATGGCAACTGAATTCAGGTGCAGATCACTGGGCGCTCGGCCTATCGGTACTTGCGATCAGTCGCTGATATAAATTAGAATAATAAAAGAGTGCAGACGAGGCCTGACTGTCGGAACCGGGTCTGAGTCGGTGTGAGTCGAACGTAATTCTTATATAATTTAATCGCATGTTTAAAGTGTGAGATACGTGTCGGCTCTTATCGTTAGGATCGGGCGGAACATCAATGGAGGAGCTCTGGTGGGGACAGACAGTCAGAGAATAGGCTATTATTTTGAAGTAACGATTCTAATGATTCAAAATATAAGTCCGTTAGGAAAAGTATGTGATATGATAAGGAAGAGCAGAGCAAAAAGTAAATTACTACTAACCAGAATAGGGCCGCATAACAGTCGGCATTACTATTTGTATTACTCATCGGCTCTGCTCTCGGTGTGGATGCGGTCCTCCGCTCTGTCTCTCTGTCCACAGATTTATTCATTATTAATGCCTTAACGGCGGGAAACGAGCGCTACGTTCGGAGGACTGGCTCTGACTCTGGCCTCCGATCGCTTCATCTGTAGTGTTAGGGCTCAGCAGTGGAGGAGTTGAGCGAATGGATCGGGCGATGGATTTTTTGGCACTGCTGTTGCACCGAAAGAATTATAACTATTGCCATACGTTGTGTTGCCATACACTGTCCCGACGGACGGCTAATGCCTGGCATTTGGGGGACAGCCATAAGACGAGTCATAGGATTACATGGAATTCCATAAAATTTTATTATATTAAATAAATTTGGGAACGAAATACGAATCTATTGCACGTCTGACAGTTGCAGCTTGATGGTTTCTCAATGAGATTGTCCTATAACCAAGGTGAACTATGTTGGAGAACCTGGTCGTCCCCTATCCGATTATGCAAAACAAATCTGTAGATTGGGATTGGATTCAGAGAAATGTCTGACTTTGATGTAGTAATTGATAGCTCGACTCAAACGAGTGCCGCCATCGATGCGATCGCTCGCAACTAGGGCTGCCAGATCATTTTTCAATGAATCCGGACAAAATAAGAAAATTGGCACAAATTTTCTGGACAATTCTGGACAAAGGGGTTTATTAACATGATTAATTTTTATAGCATAATATAAATGATTCTACTTATATTTTTGATTCGATTTGACACTTAATAATAACCTTTGATTGGATTTAACATAAGAATTGAACTCAAAACAAGTCATATCGAAATTATTCTTAACTTCCTATCACATATTGTCCAGAATTGTCTCTCGTCTGGATTCTGGACATGATGCTCAAATTCTGGATTGTCCAGGTCTAATCTGGACGTATGGCAGCCCTACTCGCAACTCAACATCACTATCGGTCTCTCTATTCGTTACTTTTGCCGCAATTCTGTCGTTCAGAGTATGTTATCTAAACTTTATGAGACTTTTTATGAGAAATTTTTATATAAATTTTGATTATTTTTGGGAAAAATTTTCTGAAATTATTGTCAATTTAGGAAACGATCGCTTCTAATGGCGAATATGTTTGCGTTTGGCTCCGAGTCTGAGCCAAAGCCAGCGCTCACTCGTCGGTAAATGACTTTATTTTTTTCGCCGACGGAACAACTCTAACAACTCTTTGCTTCCGAAAGCAAACATTACTTTTAGTTTAGTTTTTGCTGTAATTTTATATCACATAAAAGTAAATCGTTTTTCAACTCTAACTTTAGGTTAAACTCCCGTAAAAATGTTATATTTTTAAATTAGATAATAGTTTTGTCATTAGTTTTGAGAACCAATCACAAGAGTTGGCTTTCAAATCGATTTATCTTGATGATCTGACTACTTTAAGTTCGTTTTCTTTGAATTTATCGTTATTTAAAAAGATTTGAAGATGTCACTAATGATTAATAGAGTTAAGAATAAGTTATTCATCTATAGTTATTAATCGACCTTCCTTACAGTTTAATTTTTGAACAAGGATATTTTATATTGGAAATTTGCATATAAATTATTGGACATGAAATATGCAAGCATATCTCTGAATGTCATAGTAGACTGTATCACCAAGATGATGTAATGCCTGGAGTCAGTGGCCAGAAGTCTTCACTAATGGCATCGTTAATCCCCTGATCCTCGAAACGTATACTTTTGTTTTGAATCAGAAGTAATAGAAAAATATATTTTTCTTCAAATATTGCATCGGATGTGAGCCCTAAAACATATATATCATACTTACCCTCTGTTCTTATTTTCCACTCTTCTCGCAGAAACTATTTGTAATTTTTCTTTGTATGACATAAGACGCGAAAGAAACGCAACATTTTCTCAAACATTATAGTTGTAAAAGAAACAACAAATTGATATTTCATGACAAACTATCAAGGTGAGCACCAAAATATGAAAGTTTAATTTTCCCATGCTCATCGTGTGTGAAACACGAATGATAAATGAGAATTGTGCAAAATGTATACAATTTTAATTATTAATGTCAAGCAAAATGTGTGACAAGATTAATGGGTTTGATAATTAAGGTGATCATGCTACAATGATACAATGATACTACGATACCTGTGTGTGAACCAACAGCTCATTAATCGATTTTTTCACTTGTTTTGTGAAAACTTACACCAAATGAATAGTCGATTAAAGCGTTTCAAAGTTTGATAATTAGGCCTTAAGTCAGAGCACAATCTGAAAGGTAAAGGTTCTGATGATGTCTTCGACAAAATGTGTTTCTCTATTGACTGATAAGACATTTAACTGCAAAGAAGTGGTGAAAGACAGCGATCATTGGCATTGTGTTGAGAGGGAGAGTACACTCGAAATGATAGCACGAAATGGCTTTTCAATCAACTGATCAAATGGTTCGCTAATTTGGTGTCGAATCTATTGGTCCGTAATTTAGTTGAAGAGAAACCAATACTAAAGTCTGAATAGAAGTAAATATAATAAAAAAAGAGTAAAAGACAGACAAAATGTGAACCGATGTGCGAACGGAGTGTCTGTCAGTGTCTCTGCCGTCAGATAGTAATAGTGATTGTGAATAGAGTTGGGGTATAATGTCTAGTAATGGCAGAGACGGTAAAACACAGAATGGCATCCCTTCTACTGATTTGGATGTTAGGCCTAATGAATGGCAGTCCAGCAAAAGAATTAGTAGTTTGAATGCCAGAGCCGTGCCGTGAGATCGGCGGCGATGTCTGTGCAGTGCACGGCATAACTGTTTTTCCGATTGTGTGCTCCTATTAGGCCCTCAGACAACACACATATAGCTATCACTTCATTACTGCTTTTTCTCATTACCTCTCTATTAGAAAATTATTTGTGTCTGCAATGGCGACGAACCCACCGATCATATATGTATAGCCCGCGGTCTGTCCGCGAGACTCGCATTTAAAGTTTCAATTTTTACAGATTAGTCACATTGTGTTTACTCAATGGCCTCTAATCTACCCCTTTATCACAATTGGTGTTAGTTTTTCGTACCGTTTAATTACCTAATCTAAAAAACACTTTAATTACGAACCACTCACGCGATTAATGTCTGATTTAATTTTATACGTTTTTCTTGCTTTGAATTACCAGAGCATTGGCAGAGAGACCGATGCGATCGGAATAATTGCAGAGCAGAATAGCAGAGCTCAGTTGGCATTGCATTGGTCTGTAGTTGATTGCGACGAGTAGTGCACTTTCGACTCAACTCTAGTGCCAAATTCATTTTGAATTGTTGTGTAATTTGGAAGTCTTGCACATTTGAAGCAACATTTCTGGCCGTCAATTGTCTGCAATTTAGTATCGATTGATCGCAAGTGTGAAGAACTAAATGAAGAGGACTTTGAGCGAAGTCAGTGCCTATCAAAACAAAGACCAGTCTTTTGGTGTTGACTAACATTAACCAAAAAATCAAACACAAAAAATATAATACTATAAGAGAGCGAAGATTAGAGCCTTAGAGCCGATCCTCTGTTCGTTGGCTCAGTTCAGAGGAAAAGGAGTCGAAAATAGTTTTCCGATGAGTGAACGAAGACTGAAGTTTGCGAATACAAGTCGTGTGACTATTAGCAGAGGATTCCGGACTTGATTTTCGCTGCTCTGCTCTCATCTCAGGGCCAGTGCTGAGGCAGTGATCATAAAATTACATAACAGTCGAGTGAGAAATACAGAGAGAGTTTGAGATAAAACAAATGAGTCGATCGATTGATGAGTTGACGGGATTTGCAAACTGCAAACGCCCGGCTCTAACGTGAGAGGCCATCAAAATAAGTGCTTTGCTTAGAGCCAGGGCTCACATCAGACCAGACCAGTGATGGTGTGCTCCCAATGCTATCAAATAAATTTTCATCACTTGTTTGATATGTGATTCAGTTGTGCACTGAAAAGCGTTTTAAGCGAAACATTTTTCTCCATTTAGTGTCAAATTCTATTAAATGCCATCAAATATCGCCAAGAATTATAAAAACAGATCCAAAAGTATCTCTAAATTGAATCAAAATATATTCGCCTTTTGTTGCCCACCAGAGGACTGCCGAACGACTCCTTATTTGATTGGAATTTATTTTATTTTTATTCAAGAATTTTCTCAATTATTACAAAAGATTTATTTATATATCATTTGGTTTTTGCAGGATTTCAAACGAAAGCAAAACATTAGACGTAAGAAACACAAACACAAGAGTTTGCGATCGGGTTTTGATTCTCTCGCGGGACTAGAATTGTCGTTCACTTCGCCGATCAGTCCGTCGGTGATCAGTCGTTGGCATCCCTTCGTCATTAGGAGAGGAGAAACAGGAATGAGCTCGAGCTCAGGCCCAGTGTTTGATGTGATTCTGAGTGTGTAATTATATTAGAAGGCAATTGTTCTTGCTTAGATGGCTCATTGGCACTCCACTACAGCACTGGTTCTCGCTTTCATTGTCGCCATTGTTTGGTTTCGTGTCAGACCGTCGACGGCGTCGTCGTTGGCATCCCTTCCCCTGTCGTCGCACTCTTGCGATCCATTACTTGTTGTCTGTATTCGAGGCAAAAGTTTTCGGAGAATTTTAATGATTGTGTCGCCAAATGAAATCACCGGTCGTTCAAGTGTTGGGCCTTTAATGCAATTATTATTATATTCCTTCAAAAACAGAATATTCTGTGCACTCGACTGCTCTCATGTATTGTATGTGCGAATAGTTGAGCACATTTTGACTCATATATTATGCAAATTAAATATAATTTGAAACAAACTTTTTTCGTACACATTATGTGACATACATTTTGTGTGACATTTGGTTCGTTTGGCTTTTGGTTTACATTTAATTATAATTAATTAAATTCAATAAATAATAAATTCTTTAGAAAAACAGAGAATTGAACGCATTTTTGGGATGTTATTCGATATTTGCAGAGTTTTCGCTTATAATTACAGAGCGATTAAACCAAGAGATAAACTGTGTTTTAAATAAATACAAGAAATCGTTAGATTCTTTTGTCTTTGTCTTAGAGTTAACATTAAGATAACAATTAATTCTGTGGAAGCATTCGAAGAATTTTTTTGTATACAATAGAAAAGAGTTTTTACATTTCAAACATATTTGGAATTCGCATCGAATCCCAGTTTTTGTTTCGTAAGCCTTTCGTGGCATTTGTTTTAGTGATTGATATCCAGATAACACTCATTTCGAGTGGAAATTTACAAAATGATTAGTACTTTTCGGTTGACTTCGGTTTTGTTATTTGATTCGCGGGTTTCACTGACGACTAGTTATTAGCGGTAATGCTGTGAATCGGGTTTTGAATGCGATTTTTTGTGTCCACTGAGCGTCTGATGAGTCGGAAAAGTATCGCTCGGTTTGTCTTCTGGTGTGCAATCATATCGAAAACGTAATTGTCTTTTGGTTAGCGATCACTCACTGGTTGTCGGCCTCAGTCCGTGCAAACACTCGACAACAACTTGAGTCCGATTATTATTAAAACACTGAACAATGCATTTATTAATTTCGAGTCAGGCTTTGCCGTTGAGTTGAGTAAAGCGTATTCTGAAACACAAACGCAAGTCTTGGTTACAAAAAAGTGTCGAACCGTTTATTGATTGATTGAAAACAAATTATTTAAAAGTTTTTATTGCTTTACTCAAAAACTGTAATAACTTTTAAGAGTGTATTCTGTTGTGAGCGACGAAATGAAATGAAAAATTGATTTATAAAAATCTCTATTTGTTTCCACTGTTAGTCGAATTGGATTTCTTCGTGGAATAAGTGAAACAAAATATAGATATCTGTGTATAAAGAGAAAGAGTAAAACCCCAGGAAATATGAAATATATATAACGTTTTAAAGACATTATTCTCTAAGAATTTCGTTCTCTTCCTGTTATCAGCAGCTGTTGTGCGAAGACATCAGTTTTTTTTCGTGAAAAACTCCAATTGGTTTGCGATCCGAACAGAAAGAGTAATATCAGTTTTAATGGATCGCAAGGCTTGTGATTCCGATAGAGCTCTTGGATAAGAGTCGGCTCTGAAATGGCGGTTCACTGCTCTCGGGTCAGACATTCGTGTCATCCAAACCCATAATTCGATATAAGATCACATATTTCTCTGATTCAATTTGTCAACTTATAATTTACCAAGGTAGAACCTATGTATTTTCGTGTAATCATTGTATTTCCATTGATTCTAACGTTTCTGTTAAGAATCTTGTATTGGTACATGCTAATTGCCAGGTGGTCTAGTGCAATACTGTCAAGTCATTCATCCAAATTCGATAATTATTTACTTAATGTCTGATAAGAAAATTATTTTTGAATCAAATCTCTGAATAATTCCGAGTTTAATGAACTGACTTTTGATGCGATCTCAGACTCAATGCTTCCAAACGTCTGCGAAAACTAATGTCTAATTAAGAAGTAATGCTTTGGCGGTAATGATCGGAGAACTGCTCACAGAATCTGATGACTCAATGAATTCTGGATTCCATTATATTCTGAGTCTGTTTGTCTTCGATCCAAAAACTTTTCGCTCATTTCTAGCCCCGAATCTATAATTAGTTTTTTATTTGTATTCAAATTGTTTTCAATTAAAAGCAAGAAATGAAATGAAATTAATTGAACCAAAGAGATTGTCTAATTTGATGGCTCGACCTAATTGATAGTCTAATTGTGCTGAATGGCAGTGTCTTGCTCAATTGGATCCTAATTGCGAGTTATGTCATTGTAGATAAAATACTTTTCCTCCGCATCATTGTTACAAATAATGGTTAGAAATGGTCTGAAATTAATTGTCAGCACATAATGCGAGACATTCTTCTACTGACCGGTCAGATAAGTGATGCGTTTCTTTCTTTGGTAACCGTTTTTGGTTCCGTCGGTCCCTATAAGCAGACACTCATAGTTCCCGCGATGACTGCCGTAAGTGTGGATCAGTTCATAGTCTTTAATATCACTAGTGATGGTCACATTGTAGGCCCCGTTGGCGTTGCGGACGACCTTCTGATCGATTTCGGTCAGTGTCTGAGCGGTGTTGCCGTCGTCGCCCACCCTATACATTGTCATTTCGGGCACCGGATGCACGTCCCGAACCTGACAGACCAGCTGAGCACTGGTCGGCTCGTCGAGTCTCCAGCCCGACAGAGCGCTCCTCTCGGACTGCGGCTGCAGTTGTTCTGACGACTGCTGATAGTTGTAGTTGTGATTGTGGTTGTGGTCACTGGACATTGACCGGAGCGGCGACTGCGACGAGTCCTCGTGCGCTGACTTATCGTGCGGGTACTGATTGGGAGTGCCTTTTCGTGTCCGCAATGCTAATTGACTTTCTTTATCAGTATTTCGCGTGTAATTGAAGTCAAAACTCTTTGGCGTCGCTATCGATGGACAGAAACAGAGAGAGAAATACATTTCTATTAATCGATTGCGAGGAACAGACAGACAGACAGACAGTGGTAAGGGTAGAGAGGACTGGCTGATGGATGGGCACAACAATTGGGATTAGCAATGCTTAACTGGGTTGGACTGCCATTATCTCAGACCTCGCGATGACTCACAGACTTAGAGCCGATCACTCGGAGGCCAGGGATGGACAGAACCGGCAATTTGTAGTACGAGTGCCGATGTAATCCAGGAAATGGACTCAGTTTAAAGTAAACAGTGGAAATTATAGCCTGTTTGCCAGTACACGTTCGATATGTTCTTGGTTGAACGAACTGGAGATAATGATATGGAGACCATAATGCGTTTGACTCTTATGGCCCATCACTTGATAAATTGTCTAAAGCCTAGAATTTATATTCAAAATAAGGCAAAAACTTTTATTTCGATTCCATATTCCGCAGTCATTCTTGTCTAAGAGGTCTGTCCCTCAGAACCGACTCTCTGCGAGTCATTTGAGTGGAACTCATAGAAATTCAAAGATAAGAATAATAGATATAATAATTTTGAATATAATTTTTGCTCTGAAACGTTCCGAACGGCAAAAATTTGGACCCATTTCATGACTTCTTGCAGTTTTTGAGCCATTAATTCATATTCTTGTGGTTCACTCATTATAATTGATGACAGTCTGGCAGATCATTCATCGAGATATTAATATTAATATTTATATGAAAAATAAGTAAATTATATAAGAAATGGAAATCAAATGAAGAGAAATACGAATATTTTTTTTCTTCCTTTCTCTTACGTTCGGTAGAAAAAGGAAGGGAAGAGTGAGTGAGGACTGAGAAGAGTGAGTCTCTCGACGGCATTGGAAGCGATCGGAAGAAAATCGATGCCAAACGTCGAGCAGTGATCACAACAAAGAGTAGGAATTCTTTATCGATTTTATTATTCAATAAAATTTGTGGAAAATTCTAATTTATGGCTCAATTCTGACGATAAGAGCAACGAAATTAAAGTCAAATTACGAGTCGATTATTCAAAGCTATTCGGCTATAAAAACGATAAAATATTCAGTGCTGTGGGAAAGGGGTGGCCTGTGATTGGTCGAACACGAGTTGCACGCTAACACAACATATATCGTGGACATATCGGCGAAGTACGTACCGAATACAGTCATTATCTCTTCCTTGTAGTCCTGCGAAGAAAATGACAGCACATGACACGAATACTTTCCGCTCAGATCGATGGTCGGCCGCAATATATTGAGCGCTCGGTATTTGGTCAGAGGGTCGTCGGTATTGACTGTGAAGTCCATATTTATTCGGCCCAACAGTCGCTTAGAGGCATGTCTTGCGTTGAGCTCAGGTATCCACTGATAGATGGGCTCCGGATCGTCGTTGAGGAACCACTTGACCACGAGATTGCCGTCTTCGGTCCGGTTCAGTGTGTAGATGCAGTCCAAGATTATCGAGTCTTCGGTGCCGTTCTCCACGAACTTCGGCACATAGAGGGACTCGATCTTCACCCGGGCGTTGACCGCTTAGGGCGAGAAAGAATCGATCGATTGATTAGTAGTGATATTGATTGCCATATTTGGCGGCAATTCCTTAGAATTATATTTTATCGCTTATATTAACACTAAAATCACTTTTTCAGACTTTTCATCGGCAAATGTTTTGAGAGAGGGTTAGGAAATGCTTTTACATTTATTTATATGTAATTTGAATTTAAAATTCAATGTTTATTCGCTTCGTTTGATTCTAGAATTTAATGTTTTGCTCATATTTTTATGCATTTCTTATATAAGAATAACTGAACGTTCAATCATATGGTGTCTGCGGTCGAGATTGGCTTTACTTTGATTGAATACAAACAGAATAATCAGTTTAGTTATGGCCATGACTTGCAAGAACAGAATCGACTTTATTTTTAGCTGAAGTGCACTCAAGTCTTAGACGCTGTTTGTTCGCTAAAAATACAATCAATTCAAGTATGGCAGCGAAAAGTTGTTTCACTCGACCAGATTCTGGCCCGAAGTCTGCACTTGTCCTCCATTTCGGGCCATAATTAGGCGATCATTAGATTTGTGTCGTCTCGTCGTTAAGCCATGCAATTTAGCGCTGGTGTCCGCGCATCGGAGCACTTAGCGACTTAGCGACTTGGCTTAGCTTGACTTGGTGCAATGATTCTCATGGAAATATCGCAATTTCCCAGATGAACCGACTCATGTATCCCATGAATAAATAAGAGCGAGTTATTTGTTTATCGCAACGCTCTCAGTGTTGTTCGCATGCATTGCACCGCTAATTGACATCCAATTTCGCCGATAGTAAGCAATTCATGAAAAAGTAATGAAAAACAGTATTTAACACAAAAATACTTATTCAACAAACGAATCCATTTTATCGTTTCGTTTCGGATATATTGGATCGCATTTTGAGTGCCAGAACACAAACACAAAAAAACTTTTCACCTTTTCGTCTACGAAAACGACACGAAAGGAAAAGCGATTTTTATTTTCACGTTTCAAATGATTCGAGTCTTAAATGCGAAAATGATTTGAGAAGAGAAGCGAAAGACGAGAACGAAGTGAAGAAAAAATACTGACTTTTATTTGAAACTAAAGAATTCAAACCACTATTAAAGCGAAGAGAAATCGTTAGAAAATTGTTTCGAAACAGAAATTCAATGACTTTTAGCGTAAAATATAATTTTCTTTTCGGGTAATCATTCGGAATCTCTTGCAAACGACTTGTGCAGACTTTGCTGGGTATATGTGTTTATTGTGCAAGATAAATTACTTCATTTGCACCGTTCGTGAGAGACATACACTCACACACTAACAATAATTCGACTCATTTTTTAAAAATAAACTTTTTATACGAAAATTATGCAAATGTTAGTATTCTCTTGTATTAAAAGTCAAAATCAAAAACTGCATTGAATTCCAAAACAGAGCCGAAAGTCGAATAAAGAAGAAAAACAGAGCAAACACTGAAAATTTCATTGAATATTCAGCGAAAAAGTACTGTTCGAGAGGCGAATCCGTTCGTTGTTATACCCCGTTTGAGTCAATTGTCGATCGAGACCTGATTTTAGTCTTACTTTTGTGCTGAGTGTCTGAAAAATGTATGAAAATTATTATTGCTTTCGTTCGGTCGGCTATTAGTCTTATTAGGAAAGCAAACACAAGAATATTGTGTGCAATGCTCGCCAACAATGCAATGCAATATCCAGTGGTGTAAATTGGCGGTGTGAGCATGGTAATCGCTTTATTATACACATGGAAATGAACTCTCGTCTCAACGCTAACTCACATCAAATTGAATTAAACTTTTGTTGGCATTTCTCTAAAACTTTAATTCCGTTGTTCGGCCAAAGCATTACATGAAGGCTGGGATTGGTTTGTATTTTTGAATCTATCGGGAGTTTTTGGGGAAGTTTACGAATAGGAATGGCTTTCAATACAAGTAATATTGAGCAGTGTTTGGCAGACCTGGTTGTCGGCCAACCCTATTGCCATCCAATCGTCGTCACGACTCCTATTAGTCGTCTAAATAAATGTTCAATTGTCTAAAATTGCATTTTTTCTGTTGATGTACACAAAAAATTCGTCGCTTATTCCCTGCACTTAACTAAATTGCGAATAATATCGAAGAATTTAAGTCTCGAAAGAAAGTTTTCTCGCGATATAAACTTTAATAGTCTAATAGGGTTTTGGCCGACAATGGCTTATCCGACGAAACCATTTCAGACGACTTCTCCTTTAAATTAATGAATATTTCTTAGACTTAAAGCGACTTTTTGTTTGTTAGTCGACTAGTATTGTTGAATCGGATAAGTGTTGCGACAAAATCAGTCTAAGAGGTAATACTTTTTGGCGAATATTACTGGAATTAAGTCTGTAATTGTGCTCAACCACGACAGCACTGATTCCATGTCCTCTTCACTCTTCACTTTGCATTTAATTACTAAAAGAATTTTTAATAAAAAGCATAAATTAAATGAATTAACTGTAGTGTTGACTGCATTTGCATAATACTCGACGTCGAGACTCATTTAATTTACTCTTCAATTGTCTTCAACCGAGAGATAAGACGAGAAATTTATTTATGCTTTTAATTTGCATCGTCTTAATTAAAATTAAGCCTTCAGTTCGTCGTCACTGGCGAGCACTGAGCTCTTGGTCTCTGTGTTTGCTTTTTGATTGAATGGCTTTTCGCGTGATTTCAAACTTTTTTCTAATAATAAATTAAAAATTTTTGTTATTTATCTACAAATTTTGACAAAACTTATGGCATTCATCGGACGGATGGCTCGCCGTTTGGGATAATATTTTTCTGTCGGCAGAGCTTATTCTCATAAAAATATATTCCAAGATATGAATGAAAATTTAAATTTTTGGTCTTTTATGGAATCAAATATATTGAAAATTTTTGGTTTTATTCCATGGAATGCATTAAATTGTTATATTTTGGCGAATCAGACGAAAGAATTCTCAAGAATTTCTTCTCCTTTTTGTGTATTAAAAATATTCTTTAAAATAAATTTTTGCCCGAAATTGATATTTTCTCTTAAAAAATATTCAATTCCTCGCAATCTTTTGAGAGTTTCGGCTCAAAAGTATCATTGAATTACAAATAAATTTCGTTTCGATGGATAAAATATACGAATAATAATGGAATGAAATATAAAAAATTTTATTTCCAAAAATAAGCCTTAAATTGAAGTAAAAATATTTTAAAAACCGAAATAAAATGGGTTTTCGTTGCGTTTCGGATAGAGATTAATGAATTTGTTTTAACGGAAAACAGTTTTCAGAGAAAATCTTTTAATTTCTCAAAAAAGGATTAGACGTTTGAGAAGGCAATAAATAAAATGAAAGTTTGTTTTTACGAACCAAATATTTGATATTTATTTTAGTATTTGGAGAGAGAAAGAGTTTTGGCGTTTGCTCTGCCCTTCTATCGTCACTCTATCACTTTATCACTTTATCACCACCATGGGCACTTTCCTTTTTCTTGCTGCAGCTGATGAACAGTGAAAAACGACTTCTCTTTCAATATCCAGGTCTCTGATTATCTTTAGTTTAAAGGGCTGAACGAAATATTTGGTTTGAGAAAAGTTTCCCAAAAATATGACTTGGCACTTTCTTTGATCGTGTAGATTAGCATTGCAAATTGCATCAAGATCATCAATAAAGCGTGAGTCTGCTTATTTTCGACAGTGACATATCGAGTTTGTTTTGATATTTCACTCTAAATATGTGAGACAAATGCGTTTTGAACGCAAATATTCGGTAATTTTCGGGTTTAATTCTCAAATTCCATTTGTGTCGCATCGCTGTACTGATAGCTATTGGTCTCAAATTGTGTGTCGTGTTTGAGCCGGTATTTGATTTCCTGGTGTTATGCATAGTGTTGTCGAAGCCGTTAAATAATAATAAATCATTTAGTGATCGCTTCTCTCCTTTGCTTTCAGTTCAACATCAGATAGATTTTTCGGAGACCTCTCTCTGGCCTTACACTCGACTATTGATGTCTTCTTTTCACTGATTCTGTTCCTCACAACTAATGCTCTATTTTAAACACAAAGGCTCTCTCTCTCTCTCTCTCTCTCTCTCTCTCTCTCTCTCTCTCTCTCTCTCTCTCTCTCTCTCCCACACGTCTGGATATAAATGAATGCAAAGTAATTCTCACTTAAGTCTTATTACTTGGACTTCAATCCGAGCAGTCATTAATCAAAGTTCGAAGCGAAAGATAAATGATTTATAAAAGTTGATAAATGTTTTGACTTTACAAATGCTCACATTATCTCGAATTAAGCAGAGATGAGATGAAAGTATCGATTGTGACGATTGACTGACACTCTCTGTACTGTCAACTATAGCAAGAATATTGCAAATTAAGAGCATTTCGTGATTTTTCGGAGATATTCCAAAAATTTTGAACCCGTTTTCTGCTATTATTCAGTGTTTTTGGTTTCAATTCAAATTTGGTTATGAAATAAAGTAAATATTTTTATAACGTTTTCCAGATTAATAAAGAGTGTCTCCAATGAAAGGAACGATTTTTATGTTCCGACAAAACAAATATTAAAACAAAATATGAATATTAATGTTTGGGATATGAATACAGAAATACATTTCCAAATATTTTAAAGACGTTTTATTTATTCATAGAATGTGTGTCTCATAGACACGAGTTCTGGACGTCTCTAACATCAAATAAATTGAATGAAATTTCTTTAAGGAATTTGTTTTAATATTAATGAAAATTTTTCGATATCTTTAAATGAATGAAAAGTATTAAATAACTAATGAATTCCTGTCTTCACTCGGAATAATAGTTCGGTTTATATTCAAATGTTTTCGAAGGAATTCTTAGTTTATTGAGATTTGATAACATTTCTAAGGCAGGGAGAGAGAGAGAGAGAGAGAGAGAGAGAGAGAGAGAGAGAATGAGTATTAAAATAACCAATTTATACAATACTCTACTCTTAGTTCTTATTTCTGCAGACAAAACACAAAAGTATTGAATTTCACTTCAAATGTATTTTCGTATATAAATTCTCTTCTATTGTATTCCATCGTCTCTTCTGTTGCTTTCGTTTGCTTTCACTGGTATTTTGACTTCGATTCCATCCAAATCTCAATAGATTTGGACTCACTTTTTAACATTTCAATACACTTTTTGTATACATTTCTCTCGACTTTGACTACACTTTTATTGTTTTGAAAACTTTGACTATTTTTTGCGACAATTTTTTGTCTGCATTTTTATAGCAAAACACATAAAACACTATAAAAACTACAAATAAATGAATGCTTGAGAACAACAGAGAATTGAATTTTGCATTAAATTTATTTATTTTTTGGAGAAACGCATGAAATGTTAGTTTGAATCGAATTTTAGGATCAAAACCGTATTAAATGCCTTGGCTTTCCAGCAGTACTTTGGGTATTGAGCAAGCTAAATTAATTTATTCCTGAATAAAATGTGCAATGCACTTACTTTCTAACCATATTCACTGCTAGAAGCACTGTTGATGCAAAACTTAATTTGAAAATAAATCGAATTCAGCAAACTAATACAGAATATTCTGGACCAGAACGTAGAAGCAAAAATAAAATTGGTTTTGTTGTCGAGAATCTGAAGAATTTTTGGTCAATCCCGTGACCAGTGTTTAGATACGAGCCAAAACTGCTTATGTATTGGCTCTCAAGTGGTGTGGAATTGGAAACAATTTTATATCTAATTCACGCCTTTGAATATCAACTGACGGCCCGAACGGTTCACTCAATTCAATTGATTTTCTAATATGTATTAAATATTTTGAGATCGAGTTCTCTAAAACTCCAGACTTAGAGACCGATCGACAAAAAAAAGTAAATTCCATTTCATTCTTCTTCTTCATGAGGGCTGAGAAAAATCAATTTCGTGTCTAATACTAACACAAAAATTTTACACAAAATTGAAGCCAAAAAATACTCGAATGAAGTCTCGTTCGGAGAGAAGAGAAGAGAAAAAATTTAATCCTAAATGTCTATAAAGAGATCCATTGGTCAGCGAAGAATTGAAGAGATGGAGTGAACCGGTATTTCATTTTCAATTGCGTTTTATCGCACAGGCATTGCATCCGTCCTCACATCAGGTCTTTCCTATCCATCAGTTGTTGGTCTCTGCTTTCCATATATATAAAAAAAGTTTTGCTCTTTTTCTGTCCTTTTTTGGCCACAAGCCTAACGACAATCGGTAGCACTGATCAGAGACCAGTCGCACGTCTGGCCCTCCAATTGAATTCGCAATCGAATCACACTTTTTGTTGGAGAGTCGAGAGAAGTCGAGAACAAAAGCGTTTTGTCAGATCTGTATATCCTTTGCATACAATAATAATAATAATATATATTAGATATAAGAATTGAATTCTTCTTCGTTCAGCCCTTTATCAGAGTTAAGGCATTCACTTCTTATTCCTAGTATTGATATCACACATAAAAATACGAATTCGTAATAATCAATGAGAGATACAACTGTTGTTGACTCTCACAGTCAAATCCATTTGTAGTGCAATCGTCTGCTAATGTCTTCCATTTTATAAGTTTGATCATATTTGCTAATTCATAACCGAAACATTTTGGTCATTGCAATTATGCTCAAGTTTGTGCTGGTGAAGCCTATACAAGCAAGGTGCGTTTGCTAAATTTGCATTCCGATTAATCGACTCGAGTGTTGGTCTGTATGTATTATGTCTTGAGATTATGTATGTATGATCTGTCGCCGCACTCTTGTATTCAATTTTCTTCTTTCCACTCATCTCTGGTCAACATTTGGCTCTCATATCTCTCATATTCCACAACACAAAGAGTTTTGGATTAAAATAGCTTCAAATGTTGGGTCGTTAGCGCTATCAGTGCGAACTCGATCTGACAAACGCCAGACTATCGATGCACTCATTTATCGCGAACTGTGCCTCAAATTGTAAGGTCGAGGCGAAAGTCTGTTATTTGTGACGATTTATAGCGTTATTATTGTTATTATGTTTAATGTAAAGTTCAAACAGAGATTTCATAACTTTTTTGGCAACATTTTGGGCTAACATGAGATGCGATCATATCATGTCAAACAGCAATTTCCACAAATTCGTTGCCCGATGTGTCCGTTCGTCTCTCCCACTGAGTTCGAGCACATATTTCTCCGAATTATGGCCTCAGAAGAAATCGAATTAAGCCTTAGGTCTTATCGATTCCGTGTGTTTAGGTATCTGTGAATATGTGTCGACTCCAGTCTTGACTCGAGTCCAGAATCCTCACCGCTATTGACGGGCGAAAGGAATCGCGAAATGAGAAAAAGTGGAGAATATTTTGTTGGCATCGCTTCACAACTTCGTAACACAACTTATTTCTCTTCGTTTTCCACTCTCTTCAAGAAATTGCTTCAAATAATTCACTTCACGAGAAGAAAATTTGCTCTAAAATGCCATTTATTTCTATTCCCGACTTATTCTCACTCCAACTCTCTCTCCCCTCCGACTGTCTTACGGCTGAAAAATTCGGTTCGAAATAAATTTGTTGTTTTAATCGCTAATTAATTCCGTAGCCATTCTCCAAATGCATAATAAGTACGAAAAGCTAATAAATTGACTGAAATTCCAGACGAAAAAAATTGGGAGAAAATATCTCAACTGTAAGAGTCTATGCAAATATAGAGAGAATTATAATCCACTTATTACACCATAATATTTACCGAAACCCAGTGTTGGATATAATTTTTCATTTGTTCTGTCGCTGGAGTTCAGAGGAAAAGCGATCTCCGAATCTGTTTATACGGTTCGCAATCAAAAGTCTCTTTGGTTTTGGGCCACGAATACAGTGAACACACAACGAATGAAATGAGTTTATATAAGACAGTGACAAATGATTTGGCGCACAATAAATACAGAGTTTGTTTTGTGTGTGTTTTGGCCAAAACAAAAAACTTTTCTCCCATTCAACTCTCTCCTCAATCCCAGACTCTCTCCCATTCTCTCCTCTGTCTCTCTCTCCCGAACATTGTGTTCACACAAACAAAAAATAGGGACCAAAGAGAGAGAGAGACCTAAGAGAGTCTCTCATTGGCAGTGGTTTGTGAGCCGAGTCGACCACTGGTCCGGTCGTAAGGTTAATACGAATTGGAAGAGAAAAGGTCTCTAAGAATGCCTTTCAATAAACTCCTCAGAGATCTGTTAGCAAAAGAAGAACTGTTCGGTCAGTACTTCGAAATTGTTTAGCGAATTGATTGGCGAGCAATGAATAAAGTAATTAATGGAATATTCTTTTCTTATTTTTTGCACGAATTCTTGGTCCGAAAAAAATAAATAATTCGGCAGATCTTTGGCCGGAATAGTTGTGATTCTCGATTCATAACTCAAAACGGCTTTCATTCGACGATATTTTCCGCTCACTTTGTTTTCGTCATTATATCGTTAATCAAAAAATGAATTATTGATTGCAAAATAGCAGATCTGAAAAATATTCTGAACTCTCGTTTCATTCATAAATTTATTGATTTCGGATACCGTTCTTCGGGGCCGTCAAGACGTTGGACGACTTGGAAGAATGTCTGTGCCGTTCACTGACTGTTCTATTCTCTGCTCACAGATAAGAAGTTTTCTGTTCGCTCGCTTCGGATCCGCTTTAATGAATCAGAAAAATCAAATTTCTTGCGTTGAATACTAATGAATGGCAAGAATGAGATAATAGAAGAATATCGACCAGAAATCAATCAAATGGAAGCCAAACGCCAAAGCCTTTTGGTATTCGTTTCAAATATTTTCTTCCTTTTTCTTTCACACTAAACGGAAACTGATTTCATTCGATATATATTTTCTATGAAAAGAATTTCCAATTTTTGTGATGAAAAATATTTTTCTTGTGATTTAGTCAGGCATTTGTTGCTGGGATAACAACACAATTCAGCCGATGTTTATCACGTTCGCCAACGCAAACTTGATAGTTTATTTTGCTGCCTATTTAATGCCGAATAAATGATATTGGAGCCAATAACCAGGCATTTGACCTGGTTTTCTCACGATCTAACTAGATCATCTAACTAAACGATATGGCCTTTCGGTGTAACCACGATATCAAAAAATTATTCATTATGTTTGTGGTCTTTATTGTCGGCCATTATTGAGGAAATTGAATCAGTTTTAGTCAAAGAGTGCGGACTTTAATAGAAGTAAATCATGAAAAATATCAGACAATGCAGTGAAGGATAAGAGAACTGTTGGTTCGTTAATAATGGTCTCGGCTTTCAATAAAAAATATTCTTTCATTAGTGCTATAAATAGAGTGAAAAGTTGTTAATCCGAACACACTTTTCATCCTTAAATACGATGTCAATTAGTTTAGAGAACTTTTTCGCCTCAAATATATCATTATCACAGTCGACCTTGGTGACAACTCAACGGATTTGACTGGTGCATAGTGCATATGTTATAATCTTGCTCGATTGGACGTTGAACGACAAATCTGACTGTGATTTGGTTAACCTATAGACCTATAACCTATAAACCGTGTGAATTGGCGACACTATATCAGCAGCGATGCGGTGATTGACTCCTAACCTGACCTCTCGACTCGAGTCACCTGTTCTGCAGTCAATTAATTTTTACTGAATTTGATTTAACAATAAAGTTGTCTTCAAAAATCACATTTTCTGAACGAAACGCAGTATTAAAAACGGAAATCATTCTCATTCTCGAAAAGAGAAAATAATAAATTAATGCTCTGTTTGTCTGTTGTGAATGTGATTTGTGCCTCACATCACATGTGCCGACACCACAGCTGCACATTCGCCACATTCGCAGCACTTATTACGACTGGTCTTATCATTTCGGATGCATTTTCTCTGCCATTGTGCCAATCTATGGCTCACTCTATGCATACAATACACTGATATGCCGTCCGTAGTGTTGCATAACATGCCTAACATGTCGTCTCAACTCATTTCCTTTGGTTGTGCGCCCGAAAGGCCTGCACTGAGGACGACATCAAATCAGATGCAAATTAATTTCGATGTTTCGCTGTCGACGATCGAAAATTTGATTTCCATATTCATCACTCGAATGGCAATTAGCTCTTCAATTGTCATATCGTTGATTGCAATTAAAAGGGTCACAAATTGCGGGTCAATTGGTTTAAGCAATTTGATTAATGTATTGCCAGTGTCTAATTACTATGCTCATTTCGATGGGTCGAGGCGAGACGCCACTAAATCAGCCTGGATCAGTGCGATTGTCTCAATATCTGTCTCAAGAGCTGACTAATGAAATATATAGATCCGGCCCTCAAAACAATCCATGCATTGGTTTCGCTGATTAATGGCCTAAACATAAACTTCAAATGATATTTAATGCTCTGATATGTGTTGAGTAGTAATAAAAATCTTCACTAAAAATACATTTTGAGCTCCGAATCCATTAATAACTTTTTGACGAAAAAATACATTTCTGAGACAACACTTATTTCGATCGGTTTTGTCACTTGTTTTAGATTTGAACAGAATTTAACTTTAAAACCAGTTCTCTCTCTCTCTCTCTCTCTCTCTCTCTCTCTCTCTCTCTCTCTCTCTCTCTCTCTCTCTCTCTCATCGTTTTTCATTTAATTTTAGAAAAACTGAATAAAAAGATTATAAAGAGATTTAAGACAAAAAATAATGAAAAACTTTTTTGTTAATAAAATGAATGAACAGAATATTCTTTTAGAGATTTAACGCTAAAAAATTCCTTTTCGAAGAAAATTAGTTGAATTTCGAAATTTTTTGTTCACAACTGCTTTGATGTCAATTTAATTGTACGGAAATTAGCAAAAAAGAGAACATCTTTGAACAGATTCTCAGTTTTTTGTTTTACTTCTCTTTATTCAAAAGATTTTTTTCTTGGAATGAAATGTGTTTCTCAAAGTGTGCCATAAATGACAGAATAGTCACTCATTTATCGCGATTTCACTTAAAATCATTTCTCAGTCTCTCTTAAAGTGAGTCTCATTTGGGAAACATTTCTTTATTTAGTATTTTGAGCTCAGATGAGACACTTTTGGTCTGAGTCTGTCTTCAATTTTCTTAATGTTTGTTAAGGAGAGAAATCTGTTTTAATACCATCAGATAAATGACTGTTTGGTGAAAGGCATTTCTCCCAAATGAAAAATGATTGTCCGCTTTCGTGGCCCACAGTTCGCCCGGTTTTGGAATTCGCAAATGTTTTCCTTTAAGATTATCTAATATTTCTTTGCTATTAATTATAGAAAGTTTGAACCGAAATGAGAAAACATCTCATTTTGGTTGAGAAATTGGCTCAAAATGTAATCCATAGACTGGTATTGCAAGAGTCTATTTGGAGACCAATTTCTCGAGTGCCTAATATAATCCAGTAATTCTACTGTACTTCGGATATTGAATTAATTTTTTAGTCGCCATAAACTTTGCGCTCAATTCTTGCGTCTAATTCGTTGACAGAAGTAATTAATTAGAATTAATTAATGCGTTCGTCAATTAGAAGGGGACACAAACATCGAGTGTCTCGATCAATTATCTCTGAAATGTTATATCTGGGTATTAGCGATGAGGAATGGGTCGCAAACTCGCCACCAATTGAATTGCAAGTGCGCTCACAAACGCAATTAAAAGCTATGCATCGCTTAAATGTTTAATACCGACCGAAAACTTGTGTTTCATATGTCATAAACTTAATGATCGATTGGATGCGACGCCAACGGAAAGTTGTACTGAAAAAGTGGTCACAATATTAAACGCCATTCAGAGCACTGATGGCCACAAATTCAGTCATTCATTAGGCTTAACGTTGTGTTCATTATACATGCAGTCTGGGATGGAGTGACACAACCGATGGATGTTATGCACAGACAGCTATACCTCGGGAGTAATATTTCGGGAGTTTGCCTCTCATTGCTCGTCAGAACTACAATCAAATGCAATTGAAATGTAATAAACTCTTGAATACATCGGTGCTGTCCATTGAATCGAGCACTTTATGAGCGGCCGAATCCGTGAACTGATTATTTATGGCTCATTAATATCAGACCCAAATCTATGGCTTTCCTAACGTTTGTCTATATTTTTTATTATTCATATTTTTATTGTTATTATTTGAGACTAACTTTGTTTCGCTATAATAAGCTGTGGTTTGGCTCTAATGTCATCTTTTATTGTCCATAAACTCTCTTTTATTGTCCCGTTTTTTTCATTCGTATTCGCAATTACTTTAATCTTTTTTATTAATTTAATCAGATTTTCGATATTCTAGTCAAACAATAAATTCACTTTTTGCTAATAGCAATGAGAAAATCGGGTTATTTTCTTTTTTAACTTGATTACATCAAATCTGACGGAAATTTTTGAGCAAAAATAAAATAGTTAACAATGGCAATTTGGCGCAAGTGGAAATAATAGCTTGTAATTTAGTGTTTGCCACTCTCTG
>JAQGBE010000272.1:0-22052 GCA_034698225.1 Scheloribates latipes | reverse complement strand
GACGACCCGCACAGCGTTCGCCGACCCGTTTATAACCCGTTTCAGACCACTCCGACCGGAGGTATCGGTCGCGGAAGCACTACTCCCGGAAGTGGCGGTATTGGCAGAGGAGGAGGTCTGGGAAGAGGTCGTATGTTTGGAGCGGCCAATCAGGGCTCGCCTCAGATGAACAACAGTCCCAACATTAAGCGCGAACCGACTGACGAGTACCCGAACTCGAAACGCAGGTCACCCGACGATATATAACTCTTGTTTTGACTCAAACTAATGTGTTTTCAATTGTATTTCATTTGACCATTACTTTTAAGCAAATATTTGCGTTTTTCATCAATTATTACGATATGTTTTTACATTTACTTTTGTTCACTTTTACTTTTTTATTCAATTGAACGAATCAAATACAGAAATAAATGGAATGTTTTACGACTTTAATCTTGTAATTAATTTCACTCAATTAACTTCAATTTAATACTTAGTGAACTGATTGACAAACAATACTCGGAAAAAGTGATATTCAATGTTTTGGCGCACATTTGCCGACTTCATGATAATTATAGTTTAGTTTTTCTATAAATGAATATTTAGATTACATTCAAGTTTTTGTACAATTATTGTATGTAAAAAAGTGAACACAAAAGGTAACTAATTGCTAATGAAGAGAAAAATGCACTTAAATCCCAAATAAGTAGACAATCCGTACAACATTTAAATCGGAATCACATCTTATTTTGATTTCCTTTTCTGTATATCTCTTCCGACTCATTCCAATCGCATTGACGGACAATACTTATTGCTTTAATGATGGCCTAAATTGTGTGCAAAATATTGATTAGCTGTCGAATCAATGGACGACAAGTGAGTCAATACAAACCTCTGGAATCATAACACAGTGTCCGTAAAAACGTTTCGGTCCGTCGAACTCTTGTGTGACAGCATTGAACAGTTCGAAGGTCTGGCGGCAGTGGTCAACGATCTGTTGTCTCAGACCGAGATCGACGATGAATGAGAAGGACAGTTCTTTGAATTCTTCCGAACTGTGCTTCATAGTACAGTCGGGATTATTCCTTTTCGGTCCCTTTGTCCATATCTTCTGGTTATAGACACCGATCAGGTGATCGTTAACTTTCGGATCTTCGATAATACACTTAACGATCTCCTCTTGAGATTCATAATTCTGATTGTTCTTCAAATAGGCATAACTGGCCTCTAAGCTCTTGTTCCTTTTAGTTAGGGCTTGGATTTGTTGTACACATTGTTGTATTTGGGCATTGTATTTGATGTCCAACTCTTCGTACCTTGATTTCCAATCGTTGCCATCATTGGCATCACTGGTGGCCTCAGAAGTCTTGGCTTCCCTTTCTTTACACTTGTTTTCAAGCGATTCTTTCAACTCTTCATTTTCGTTACGCAAACTTTGATTTGTGTCCAACAACTCCTCAAACTTGGTCTTCCACTCTTCTAAGGCCACATTATCTCTATGATTCTTATTATTCAAATCACTGAGAGAACTGAGGAGTGATTGGTTAGTTGTCTCCAATGTCTTCACTTTGATCTCAAGCGAAGCCAATTTAGATTTCAGATCATTTTCTGCAGCAATCGATTCATTCAATTTGTTAACACATTGGTTGTACGCCATTTCCTGGACCCGGTTCAATTCTTTAGTCTTTCTGTGCAGAAGTGCGCTTTGTTCGGCATATTTTTGGTTCTCTGTCTTCAGCTTTTCACACGTATTCATCCACTTATTTCTCTCTTCGGACAACTTTTCATTATCGCCGTTCAAACGATTAATATCTGCAATACTTGTGTCAAACTTTTCTTTCCATTCATTCCTCTGAGTCTTAAGAATTTCCAGACAATTGTGTTCTTCGGGTGGGATTGTGGCCGTGGTTTCGCAAACCGGGCAAATCCGGTGTTCACATTGGTCCCGATGTCTGGCCAGTTGGCCCAATTCCATCGTTTGTCGGCATCCATATATCGCAAAGTCACACGTGATCTCCAATTTGCTGATCATGTCATCGACGGACAGGTTTCGCGAGAATACATACTTTCTTCGGTTGACCTCAAACACAATACTATTGTCTTCTTGTAAGACATCACTCGACCGCTTGTCAGGGCTGATTCCACCCCGACATGTGGGACAACGTTTATAGCCCGGCTTATTTGGATTGTTTAAATTTGAATTTGTTCTTTGGATCCACTGCTGAAGACACAGCGAGCAGAAAGCGTGGGCACACTTGGTCACCACCGATCTGTCCATTATGTTGTAACATAATGGACACTTCACACCCTCGATGTACTTCTTGTCGGGCCCGACGATCCGATCGGTGTCTATTCCGGCCATTGGTTACAACTTGATTAAAATTGGTTCCAATCGATATGTAAACAAAAACTTTCGACAAAACAATTACAATAACGCAATAAAAAGTTTAACTCATTTCGTTACGTAAATTACGTTTGGATGACCCAAATTCACCTATAGTTGGCTCTTGAGCTGAGCAATCACAATTTAGATGCCAATTTACCTTGATAGAAGCTTGCTAGTTTTAGGTTGGCTCCAAACTGGCAAATGAGTTGATTGTCAACGTAAGAAATGCATCAAATATTTCGAGTTTTATTCAATTAATAACTACTATTCGTATCATTTAAATAAAAATCTGAATGAAATGTCGTAAAAATTCATATCATATAACAGATATACTTATCATATAATTATAGATCACTTGAGAGGTTAGGCCTCTAAGTCGTGTACAAAGAGCATCGCCGACAGTCCTAACTCGCACTCCTCGAAAGTGGGCGCCTCTTCGGTGGTCACTCGCACTACAGTGTTGTCCTCTTTGAACTCGAACTGTTCCAGTTGTGGCGGTCGCGACGGCAGATCCCGCGGCGGGAAATTGGTTCTGATCTGGAAGTTTAGCGGCGATTGAGAGTTAGAGAATACGAAATAATACAAATAGCGAATCGACTCTGTCTTCAGGAACCGGCGCTCCAGTCGTGTGCCGTTCGGCAGTTTGATCACAAGCCTAACGGCGTTGGGATCGCTCGGCTCGGGCTCTGCCGGGATCTCCGAGACCAAGACGTCCCGCAATTGCATCAAACGCTCTTTGCGTCGGCTCTCCTCCAACTGCTTCTCCTTCTTGGCCTTCTCTTCGGCCTCTTTCTTGTTCTTCTCCTCGGCTTTCTTGCGTTCCTTCTCCTGATCAGCTCTGAGCGACTGTTCAAACGCCAAATCCTGTTCTCTCCTTATCATTGAATTCATTTCGCGTTCGCGTCGCTCGAGTCGGGCGGCCGTCAGACCTGATTCGTTGTCGTCGATACTGATTCTCAATTGGGTCAGAAGTGTCTCTACTGTCGTCTTCTCTTCAAACTTCTTGACGACAACCATTCGGTTCTGTTTGACGACAATCAGCGCCAAAAACGGATAACTGTTTTCTCTCAGCTGTTGAGACACACGAAAGCCTTCGGCGGAAGTGACTGAAGCGCTCCAGAAGAGGAGATTGTTGTCGACGATGAAATCAATGAATCGCTGGCTTGTGATCACTGTCCGGCAGAACTGTTCGGTGTCCTGATGGTCGTCGCAGTGCAGGTAAACCAGGAGAAACTTGAGGTCTCGCTTGGCCTCATCCAACGCCTGGTTGTAAGTGCCTCGATAGAAGACGGGGTGTGTCGTGCCGTACAGCGCTCGGAACCTCTCGATGAATTGGTTCCGCTCTTCAGTCGTGTCTACAGAAGCGTCTGCAATGTCATCAATGGGTTCAGTATAGTCGTCATCTAAATCTTGGTCTAAGTGTTCTGAATAGTCATAGTAATCATCGATGTCAGAGTCAGAGTCAGAGTCAGAGTCTGGGGGACAATATCGATGACCGCGACGGCAATCGTCTGGCTGTGAGACCGGGTCAACGCAATCGGCGACCGAGTCGTCGGACGTGAGATCGACGGTGGCATCCAAGTCATTCTCGTCTACACTGATATTCACTTGGGACTCATTATCAGGAGAGCCACTGCCACTATCGGGCGACTCATGCGACTCGTGACCATAGCCATCATCGGTCATAAAGTCCTCGTCAGTCGACGAATCACTCATTTTGAACAATGAGATCACAATAGGACTGTCAGACGACTGCACTCGAGCTGAGCTCAACAGTGAATGAAAAACGATTTTTATGCGAAAGATAAAAATGTACTGAATATCAAAGTTGAGTCAACTGTGATTAGTTGCGATTAGTTAGCGATAATAATCCGATTCAGATTCAAAAAGTAAACTATTGAGTCAGTCAGGAGTTTGAATCAAACGAAACACGTTTTACGATAAGTGTTAATGTTTTGATGCAATCGACGGCATTGTCTGTCACTCGACTAAAGCCTTACGCAATACACGCACTCACAGTCACAGACACGCAGTGAGAAGTGCTTTGACTCGAGTGCTGAAAGTCGAGTCGTTTGCCGTCAATTATCTCCGATAATGGCCTAAACATATGACACCTAATGACGAGTCGGAACATCACTTATTCAAAGGCCATCAATGCGTGCGTTCATCGCCAGTCGGGCTGACTGTTCAGGGTTTGCCAGACTTGGCTCAACTTGACTCAACTCAACTCATCACTTGGAAACAAATAACTTGATTACTTGAAACTCGATAACTTTGCAGATAAGAAGGCGCATAATTTCAACTTGGATGCGGGTTAACAGACAAAACAAACAAACAAGCTGTTTTCATTGAGCATGAACACAATGCGAAGCGGTCGGACTGGCTATCCCTGACACAAAGCACTTACATGTCTTTCACACGTATTGAAGTTTTTGATCTCTGGTTAGCGCTCGACTGAACGCGAAACTCGTTAACAAGTTATCGAGTGATCACGTTCACCATGCTAATTCATTTTCAACATATTCAATGTGAATTCAGGCGAAAATCAGATTAAAATGTAAGCAACAATCGTACCAAGAGATTTGGCCACATAATCAAGGTAGAGTGTGTGGGAAGGCAGTAATTAGATCCGTTGAGACCCGGCTAATGCAATTAACTAGTTTAAGGCCATACGAACGGTACGAATAAACGGCTAGAAAGTAGTGTTGCTTGAGATGAGTCGAATCAGAAATCGATATTTTTAGGCGAAAATTCATTTTAGTTTTTACTTTAATAAATACTATTTTTAGACTCGAAAAAACTTACCGAAAGACACAGAGAAAGGCATTCATGATTAGCAATGCAATTATTGGCCAATTGGTGAGCAAAGTGATCAATAACTAGATAAAGTGTACCACAATTTTGGTGACTATCTGTGGAACTGTTTGGAACCGATACGACTGCAAGCCGTGCGTACAGGCAATCGCTAGAACGTGGAAATTTTTGAACAAACAAACATGATCATTCATTGATCATTCAAATATCTGCAGCCATTCGTCAAATATCAGCCAAAGAGCTGATTGACGTAATCATCGAAAACGAGTTTTTGATTTTAAACATAAACCAACTTTAGTTTAAATATTGATTTTGGAGTAAATAGCGGTGATTTAGAGTGCAATCGCCAAAAGTAGCATGGCACCTATGGCACCTTGTCAATTCTCAGTGGAACAGAGCTCTCAGCAGGTGTCTTAGCCATCCTAGCCAACTGACCTCGATCCTAAGCTATTTTAGGCAATTAAAACTAGTATCGGGTGCGATGAACATGCACTTTTTGAATTTGACAACCAGTTTACTCAACAACTTCTCAACTCTTGGACAATAAGACAGTCAGAAAAGTGGCAAAACTAAGACTAGATTTGCATAAAATGGTCGATAAGTTGTCGATCAATCAGAGATCAATTATCAATAGAAAATAATCTCAATGTCAAACATGAGATGCAACTAATTATTACTCACTTCTTGAGGGATCGGTTCTGATGAGAGATAAGGCGAACCGAAGAATCGATAACAATGTGTCGTAAAGAAAGGCGAACGGAAATGATATGAGTCTTGTGGTGAATGACCAGACGGTGAGTCGAGTTTCGGCTCTCCGGTACTCGACGTTATTGTTATTGGTCTGAATAGCGGAAGCGTCGCCCGAAGAGTTGTTTTGTGTTGAGGTTCCGGCCACTGGTCTGTGCCTCAAGTTCGGCGAACTATTGTTTACCGACGGTTGTTCCGCGTGATTGCCAACAGTTCCGTCTAATGTGAGCCGAACTGCAATCTAAACCAAAAGTAAACCAATCGATAAATCGATGGCTTGAGTTAACTCTACCTCAAAGTCCCAATTGTTCTGCCGAAGGATTTGTTTGCATCGATCCAAGTCTTCAATGCCGGTCAGGTCCTGACAAAGGATCAGTTGATCACAATTAGTGCCACAATTAGTTCGCCAATAAAATTAGTTTATCAACAAATCAATTGGTCTCTAAACTAAAGTTTATCAGACGGGCGGCCACTCGGCCAGTGGTAAAGACGGGTCTCGGCTGACAACTAATTATCTCTAGAGTGTTATCACACGTCTTAAGCGGCGTCACACCTGAAACTGAAGCACTTTTTCCGTCTGATCGGGGGTTAGTTCAAAGTTGTCGCTCAGTTCGTCCATCTTATGAATGGCTTATCGCTTGTGCACAGCTCTCAGTGCACAACCAGTCGACAGACAGAGTGACGCACAGCACAGGACAGGACAGGACAGGCGGTGGGAGAGAGAGAGAGAGAGAGAGAGAGGGACCGAATCGATGTCTTCACTGACAGACTGCCACAGAGACCACACTTGCAGACAATACTCGGCTCTCAGCACTAGCGGCGGCGAAACAGTCGGGTCGAGGGTCAGTCCAAGGTCTGCATACACGACCTCTCACCTGTCGAACGACTCGGTCAACACTGTTTGAGCCTACGGTTAGCCTACTAATTATGTGATGCTAGCTGTTGACTGCCGATAAGCACCTAAACCAGGGCTAGAATACAACAATTAGTGTTAATTAGTGGTTATGGCGAGCGAGCAATACCTGTCCTCTACTGGGATGACCTCTCGAGGCACTGACCCGACCTCCAGACCACTGCAACTCACCTCTCACTCACTGGGATATCTCCAGCGGTGCTATGGAGACGACCCCTCAAGTATGATGCAACCAATGCCACAAAAGGGCGTAAATCCAATGGCAAACCCATTCCAGTTTACAGTCTTATTGCATATGAATTGCATTTGTTTTCACTGTTGTTGTTGTTATCGTTTTCACTGAATTGATGACAAAATGTTTAAAATAAATTCAAATACTTTAATTAAAAAGCGATTATCAGCTGATCTCAAGCGATATGTAAGCTCTGATGGTAGGGAACCTCTGGACACGTTCAAGGATCAGCTCAGAACAGGTCCTCAACTGTCGGACTTCATCGCTGGAGTGGTCCGGAGGGACGACAAGTGGAGTGACTATAGCGGCAAATTGAAGAGAGATAAGGGCGACAGTGAACGGTAGGTCTCGACCACCTGGATCACCTTACCATTCATATTATCTCTTTCAGTCTTCGTCTGCCTCCTTGGCTCAAGAGGGAGATCCCGATCGGTAACAATTATCATCGTCTAAAAGAGTCGCTGAGATCACTGAACTTGAATACGGTTTGCATTGACTTGAGATTGCATTTGTGTTCATTGGTTTGCCTCATCGGCTCAGGTCTGCGAAGAAGCTAAATGTCCGAACATCGGCGAGTGCTGGGGCGGCGGCAAACACTCGACAGCCACCGCCACCATTATGCTGATGGGCGACACCTGCACTCGCGGCTGTCGGTTCTGCTCAGTGAAGACCTCCCGCAACCCGCCACCGCTCGACCCCAACGAACCCGAAAACACGGCCAAAGCTATCACTGATTGGGGATTAGATTACGTAGTATTGACTTCAGTAGATAGAGATGATATCAGAGATGGTGGTTCCGCACACTTTGCGCAAACCGTTAAGGAACTCAAACGAATTAATCAATCAATTTGTGTCGAGTGTCTAACACCAGACTTCAGAGGAGATCAGAAAGCAATAGAATCGGTGGCCACGTCTGGTCTCGACGTTTACGCTCATAACATCGAAGCGGTTGAAGATTATCAACGGTTTGTTCGCGACCCTCGAGCTAACTATAGACAGTCGATCGATGTCTTAAAGTTCGCCAAAGACATCACTAAACAGATTAATGGAGAGCCAGTCATAACAAAGACCTCGATTATGCTCGGCTTCGGCGAGACCGACGACCAAATTAAGAAAACAATGGAAGACTTAAGAACAGCGGATGTCGATTGTGTGACATTAGGACAGTATATGCAACCAACCAAAAGACATCTCAAAGTTGTCGAATACGTGACGCCAGAAAAGTTCAAACAATGGGAAGAATACGGCAATCAATTGGGATTCATGTACACTGCCAGCGGGCCTCTGGTCAGGTCGTCCTATAAGGCCGGAGAGTTCTTCATCAAAAATATTTTAGACAAACGAAGACACGCGAAACAAATGGAAACGTGCGAAACGAGCAAACAGTTGTGATGTCATATCGAATAATAGGTTCGTTCGTCTGTAATCTTGATATCTCGTACCATCTGTTCGACGGCTCAGTTCCTCACGGCTTGATTAGTCGACAATCTCGTGATTTTCTGCTGTCGTATAAAAACATGTGAATTATATTCACTCTGAATGTGTTGAATAATTTTATGTTCGTTTGCATTCGTTCATAAAATTATTTCTGAACTCATATTCAGATTTTGCGGATTCACACAAATCTTAACGACTTATCATTCACGCAAACCTGACATACCTTTCTCTTTTCAGTCAACAGTCTATGGAAACGTCAGAACTGAAGACTGTTTGCTCTCTTTATAGGAAAGTTCATCGAAGGCTAAAATTGTTGTCAATTTGAAAATTTTAAACTAAACTTGTTATAAAAAATTTTAAGAATATTTCTAATGAATAAATCAAATTAAAAATTGAATAAACGTCGTATGGAATGTCAGCAAAAGCCAATCCTTCGGCAAATCGCTTGTGATTATAGACTTGATTGCCTTTCGATTGATTGAAAACAACTTTCGGAAGTGTGGCTAACATTGAGACCGAAGGGTTATTTCCACTTTTGATTGACTTATTTTTGAAATACTTTTTCTATAAATTACCAAAAAAGGTGTTTTTGTGATCAGTTCAGCCGATTATTGTGCAAAAGCTGTTCAATATTAAGCAGTTCTCATCAGCGATCACACATTTAATCCCATTCTTGACAAATAAATAACACGCTATCAACAGATACAAAGAGAGTGTCTTATATTTTGTGAACTAAACTCGATATTATTCGACGCTATGATTCACTATATGTTTCGGCATTTGTGGCGATAATCGTTAGTAAATAAGACTCGATTGGACGCTACAACAGATAATCCCGAATATTCTTAGCATTTCCATCGAGTATCTAATATAATCTAGCATTTCAATTAGCGAATATATTATCGGTTTAACTTGGTTAATTGCCAGATTGGGTAATTGCAGATTACATTGATGGGCAGTGATGGCCAATATCAGCAATGCCTTGATCATTATCGGTGGAGTTTGCCAACTTGTCAAGTTGTGTTCAAGGCTATTTTTGGAATACCCTATATCGGGCAACCCTGGCGTTAAATAGACCATATGTCGGTGGCTGTCGGGCACCTTGGCAACTCTGAGACGACTGTTACCTATATAACTCGCCAATAAGAGGCATGAATGATCAGGTAACTTGTGTTGTGTCGCAATAGGCAATCAGCACAACAGCCGAGAACTAACTCATTGGCCAATTTTGGTGGAGACATGTGTCTAAGTTGGCCAGAAGTGTGAGTTGCCCTGGTAACAATTATCTCTGTGGTGGTGAGCGAAGACAGTGGGAGGAGAAGTGGGCCACATCTCACATCTCAGATCTCTGTTAGCCGCCAGTTTGAGGCAGTTGGAGTGGCAATGTGCACACTACAACAGTGTAGTACAACACGCTACAACACTACCAAACACTACCTAGCTGATGTGCTAATGTGCTAATCGAGTGGCGGTGCGGCAACTCGTTTGGCTCCACCCCTGATTGGTGGCCCGGACCAGGACTGGGATCGCTTATGGGGCTGAATTGCATTGTCAATTACGGCAACGGTGTTGACAGGCCTTGCCGTCTGTGTCGAGTAGATTGGAGTCTATCTCACATCGCGACCAACCGCTCACTGCTATCACTCGTATCGCTGACTCGCGCTTATAACAGACTCTGCCGTCGATAGCAGCGCTTATTTGCTTTTTGCCTCTCAGACACAAATAGGAAACAAATCCCAACCAAAATGACTAAACAACTGCCAATCCATGTGCTAAGGGCTAAGTCGCTCGCCTGGAAAGCGCCGATCGACAGTCCCGAGTTCGCCCGTCGGATGGACAACGAGGACCGGTTCGCCTCTTTCCGTCAGCTGTTCACCTTACCCAAGAAGAAGGACCTGCCCAACGGTGAGTCACTTGCCTGGCTATTGAGGTCAGCTCTGTTTGACCATGCCACATTAGAGTTCGGACACTCTCCTTCTAAGTACAAATATTAGCAATGTAACAATAGTGCATTGTTATTAGTGTTGCTAGGTAATTTCCGATAGACTGACAATACAAGTCAGAGATTATGTTCTCATCAAGGTAATTTATTGAGGGGCTTGACTTCTCGTCTCAAAACTTTGGGAATCCCTGGGGAATGGTCTCAATGAGTGGCTGAATGTTGTCGGGAATTCCTGGTGTCAATCACCACTTGGAACTAAACTTGCAAAAAAAACTTAAAACTAATAGTTTGACAATTCTAATCTAGACCAATCACTCAAACCACGATCAGAGAAGTGACAATTTATAGACAATTTTTTACAATAGATTAATGATTTAGCGATTTGTGAAGTTCGAGTTGCAGACAAACAGCCCCAAAACTAACAAGCTGATAAACTTTTCATATCGCATCTTTCACAATTTTCAAATATTGGCAAATAGGATGAATCTGATTGGACAACTGTTACCATGATCAGAATGGTTAAAAATACTCATTCAGCTGTTATATAATTCCAGACTTAATTCAAAATTTTTAATCAAGCAAAAATTAGGGTCTGTGCCAACTTTTTATCAGAAGGCTTTTTTGCCCAAGTAGACAGGTTTCGAAGGTTATTCGGTAGCATGATCCAATTTCATCTGATTAAATTTCAGTTGACATCAAGCAGTTGGAGGACCTCGACGAGGAGTGCCTCTACCTGTGCGGTCAGTCCCTGGGCCTGAAGCCCAAGTCACTGGACCAGTACGTGAAGGAGGTGCTGAACAACTGGTCCCAGCGAGGTGTCCACAGCCACTTCCACGGCTACCTTCCGGCCGCGCTGTCCGACCTGCCGCCGAAGTCGCCGATGGCGCAGATCGTGGGCGCGAAGGCACACGAAGTGACTATAATGAACGCGCTGACAGTTAACCTGCACCTCCTGTTATCGACGTTCTATCGGCCTTCGCAGAGGAGACATAAGATCATTATAGAAGAGCACGCTTTCAGCTCTGATATGGTATATCTCTTCTTCTTGGGAACAACCAATCCTTTCCCTCTTCGCTCCAGCATTTCATTCACACTAATCATTGCAATCATTATATTCGCTAATTATTGCGAAAATAAGTGTTTTTCAATTAGTGTTGTGCTCGAGTAGAGTCGATAGCGGTGCTGATGTGATGATGGGTGACCTTTCTCTTTCTCTTTTATCATGTTTAGCCTAATTTTCCGATCCGATCGATCGGATAGACTGCATATACACCAAACAAAGAGCTCTTAATCTCTTCTGCTGTCAACCCATACATGTTTTGGCATATTTTTTAGTCACCTTGCTTACAAAGTTGTGACACTCGACTCACACTTATGTGTCTTATCTAGCAATTATGAGATGCACTTGTCAAACTGAACATGTTACACGCCATAGCAACAGTCCCCAGTCAAACAAACAACACTAACAAACTTTTCTCTCCGGGTCCGTCCAGTACGCAGTCAAGTCTCACCTGCGCCTCCACGGCTACTCACCCGAGGACAGTCTGGTCACTCTGAAGCCACGGCCGGTAAGCTATTGCACAATAGACTAGACTAGAAATATGTGATGTGTTGTGAGAATTGTCAGCAAATCAGTGCTCTTCTGACAAGCATTGGCTTCAGGTTTGGCTAAATTAAGCGCTGATTTACATGAGAAGTGATCTCTGATTTCAGTCCAGAGGCATAACTATATACATATATAATATTTAATATACGCCATAATTCTATATTTGAGTTAATGTTTGTGTGGAATCGGTCGCAACCGACCAGAGCTGGTCTCCGCCAGACTTGGCTAAGGGTTGAGCACAACTGGAAACCTGTTGTATCTCTCGTCTGAACTCAATCGCAATTATCGTATTTTTTGCATAGCAAATGATGCCATAAGTGTAGTCTCACTCATGGCATCGAGTGATCTATGCTCAATGATCATGCAACACTCCGTGATAACATGGCACAACACGCATTATGCCAATGCAACATGCTAAAATTACACTTATCAACACAATTATGTTTATTATGAAAGCTCAGGAAACGAGTCGAACGGTCAGGAAAACACATTTCTCGGCACTTAACTCGAAATCAATTAAAAAATGGTTAATAAGAGTAAATACTAAACAAACAAAAACATTGTTTTATCGCTAAAACTCTGAACTATCGATAACCCGGAGCACTGATGTATAGCATTGAGAATCAGATATCTTTGATCAGTGTTTTAAAGTATAATTTTTTTCTCGATCCGTCTTAAGGGCGAGCATTTGCTTCGAGAGGAGGACATAATCGAGGTGTTCGACCGGGAGGGCGATCAGGTGGCAGTGGCGATGCTGCCGGCCGTCCAGTACTACACGGGTCAGTTGCTCAATGTGGAGCGGCTGACCAAGGCGGCCCAGGACCGAGGCATCATAGTTGGCGTCGACCTGGCTCACGCCGTGGGCAATGTGCCCGTCTATCTGCACGAGTGGAACGTAGACTTTGCTGCCTGGTGTACCTATAAGGTGAGCATTGGAATTCTAATTGCCAAGATTACATCAATGATTCCAAATTCAGTACTTGTGTTCGGGCGCCGGCGGTATTGGAGGAATATTTGTGCACGAAAGGTACGTGGAGAAGGGTGGCTCAGACACGTTCCCCATGCTCCAGGGCTGGTGGGGCAACAATATGAAGACCAAGTTTATGATGAAGGAAGGTGAGTCGCGCTGGGCTTATCTGGCACTGCGTTGCGAATTAATTTCTCTAATGTTATCGTCAGTCCATTAATTTGGAGATAGAGATAATGCAGTTATTTTGAGCGAATCCAGTTTGGCGTCCTTGCATAGTAACAAGGACCATTTAGGCGATTCCAGACGTCAAAAAGTGCCCCGAATAGTTGCCACCACTCAGACCAATTCGACATGTCTTGGCTGAGGCATTGTTGACTGCGGATCCGTCTCTAAACTTTAGTTTAGACTAGACTAGAGTCTAAAGTCATACCTGTGTTGGCATCCCTTTCCCCACAACATCTCAATCAGTGCGTTGAGAGAAACCAATAGAGAGGCCGAGAATTGGTTGCTATCGTCGCTGGCATTCAATGTCAGTCCTCTTCTCGGAAAAAATTTTTACCGATATTTTTCCACCAAAGCTGTTGAGAGTCGGACACATCATCGCTATTATTATTTATCTTTGTAATTGGCTTATTGCTCGGTCAATATACCATTTGATAGTGGCAAGGTCGTGGAACCGGACTTCACTCAAAATAGCTCAATTATTTATAGATTTATAGACAACTTATTAGACATTATTTGAGATTATTTTGACAGCAAATGAAAAATACATTTCTCAGTCTAGTCTTGGTTTATCTGTTTTTGGCGATTAATCCACTGCTAATACACTATTGATGTCAACCAACTGAGAGTCTTATCATTGAATTTTGCCGATAGATTTCGACCCGAGCTTTGGCGCCGACATGTTTAAGCTAAGCAATCCGTCGCCGGTCCTCAATGCCATGCTTATGGCCAGTTTGGATGTGAGTCACACCATCCTCGGTCACCAATTATCTCCAATTTGCTAATTGATTCGCTTATGTAACAGATCTACAGTCAGACCACTATCGAAGATCTCAGACAAAAGCAGTTCCTTCTGACCGGCTATCTTGAGTACATGATAAAGCATCATTTTCCAAAGAAGAACGACAATTTTCACCTTAACTTCAATCGCAATATGAGTATGCCATCAGTAGAGATCATCACTCCAGCGGATCCCGAACAGAGAGGAGCGCAGTTGTCGCTCGTCTTCGATGTGCCGCTGACCGCCATTCAGGAGGAGCTGCAGAAGAGAGGAGTTGTGGTGAGTGTGGACTTGGTTTTGGTACCAGTGATGGTCTGACCGATGTGTTTGCACCCTATAGTGCGATATCCGAATGCCCAGTGTCATGCGAGTGGCACCCGTTCCCATCTATAACTCATTCACCGATGTCTATAAATTCATCAAAATATTGTACCAAATATTCCAAGACTTCGACACCGAGAGGAAGCTCTTCGACAACAACACTGAGATGATCAACGAGTTCAGTCTGGACGACATCGGCTCGATTGAGACTACGCCGTCCAGCAGTGTCTGCTCTTCGCCGAGTCTTATGGGCCACTCCTCGGACTCAGAGACCGAATCGCTTAACGAATCAAACAATTTCTGAACGAAAACCTTTTGCTCCCGAAAGCCGAAACCCGCGTCCGATTCGGTGACCGACCCGTGAATTACATAATTTATTTGTTTCAGAGTATTATTCTATTCATTACAAGTATTTTGTTCTTTCGATTAATTCTAATCAACTCTTTTATCTTATATTTTTAATTTAGATTAATCGCAATCAAACTCTTAGATAAAAAAGCGTTTAGTTTTTAGTAAACAATATATTGTTTAACACATTATTAGCTATACTTTTGATATGGATTTAATTGACATTTTTAATCCCCACTTATGTTAATAGTAATTGAATATTAATCGCATAACCAATAACGATAGCAATGATACATAACCTGGTGATTCTCTGCCATTCGATTACGATATCGCCGACCGATTCGGGTCTGACGTCAACCACAAGTCTTTCGTATATTTTTCCAAAGCATTTCTATTTTATATATAAACTTATCGTTTCGTTTGATATCTTCGGAAAAATCTCTGTAATTAATCACAATTTTTAATTGTTATTTAATTTTTATTTTTACATATATTTTTTCAATTAATTGTTTCTTGGTTATCTCTGTATATTCATCCTAATAAACAATTTTTTAATTAAATCACTACATATTTACTAATCGCTAATCAATTGGTTTGCTTTGTCTTATTAGTCGAATCGAATTGATTGACAGCACTTAACCAATACATGAATCAGTATTTCCATCTTTTTTTGAACAACTTTTAGGTTGACATTAAAAAAAACTCAACTATTGATGATTTTGCTTGGTAATGGTAATGGTAATGCAACTGAAATGCCAATTATTATATAAAAGTTTCCAGTTATTGATGTAAATTTTCATCATTGAACATAATCAACATGTTTAAATTTAGCTCGGTAAAAAATGATCGGCGTTAAAGTCGTCTAGACTAGGAATGGACATTCCACACCATTCTGGCCTCAAACCATGAAACTCTTACACATTTCTCTTTCTTATTGTTTATATTTTCGTTTATACTGTGATTTAATTGCTATCAATTGAATCAGAACTTTCCACAAGCATCTTGTTGTTTCCGTTTGATATAGTCACCAGGGATGTATACGTAGTCAATATTAAGTGGCCTAACTGACCCACACATAGTCTAGATCTAGGTAATTATGATATACAGGTGTGTGGATGTTTACCTGAAACTTCAATGATTGTTCATGCTTATATCTAGATATTTCGCAGTAAATTATCAAGCTTCATCAAAATGCTTTTGAATTTGACAATAGTTTCGATATTGATTTCAATTTTAAACATTTTATAACAAATTGTTTTAATTAAATACAATTAGAATATCAATAATATAGTCATAGCTTTCAATGAAATCAACGCAAAACAAAAATTGCTAAACAATTACTAATGAGTGTCTCAAATGGTAAACAAGTTTTTAAAGACTAATTGACGACAAAAGTGAAAACATCCAGAAATTGTGCTATAATTTCGTCGCTTCCGATGTACTAAACGCTTGAAACGCGTCGATGTAATTGAAGTTGACGTCAAACGGACAGCTCGTATTGCCGTAGCTCTCATTCGGATACTCCTTCTTAAGTGTTTCATATTTGTATCGCTTGAATCTGATGGCGAGTGAGATATCCAAACGGGAGACCGCACTCAGTAAGTATCGGAAAAGCGATAGTTTTGTCGCGTAAGGCATCAAAAAACAGATCGTGTAATACCAGAAGCGCTCGGCGAACGACTTGAGTTGAATAGTTTTGTCCACTTTGATGATGGGATACCAGTACTTCATCACTACATTCCAGTGAATGAATTTGGCCAACTTATTCATCGACAAGCAGATGCCCTTGGCCATCTCCTCTCCAGCCGGACAGTCGAGCTCCTCCTTGGCAATCAAGGGATGCCATTCCCTCCAAAACATAAGTTTGCATAACTCAACCGTTTCTTCAGGAGTTCCCGAACAGAGATTGAAGCGGTCGTCAGTTCCCAAGCAATAGCCGATCACTCGCCAGAAGTATAGTAAACTCGCGAACTCTTGGTCTGTCATTGAATGGATTCCACATTCTTCGGGAAAAAGTGCGACGAAGCCAGTGAACGCGAATTGAGCATGGCACATCCCGTACTGAGGAATCCATAGGTTGTCGGCTCCTTCGACACGACCGCTCTTCTCGTTCATCATTTCGGAGACCTTGCGGTGCAAACCGCGCACGTGTTTCAGCGACTTGTAAGACCGGCTGTTCTTGTCGAACGGATCGAAGTCAAACCAATTCTTCACGTGAACCATTGTCGACAGATATCTTCGGAACAGTTTTGGCACATTAGACGAGTTGCCCGTAACGGCCAGCGGTGCCAATCCGTCGGAGAAGTGAAGGACTAGAAGGAGACCTACGAATTGGCCGAAACAGAGACTGGAATGAAAGGAGCGGTCAGTTCGTTGACTCAATTGTTTTTGTTGTCGTAAAAGTGGCAGAAATTGCATAACTGATGAAAGTTTTCCTCAAAGACTATCAGATGATAATCGATGCAAACCAGTCAGCCGTGACTTTAAATCACCGGCGAATTCAGGCCAGACTAGCGAAACATTTCAAGGTGATTGACAATCACTGATTGCATTACATTTATTCTCATACAAATACTCTATAAAATTAAGTAGAATTATAAAACTTATTACCTAGCTGAACAAATTTCCAGAGGCAAACATTTAAGATTTTGTGAAAGATTTATTTGAGTTCTTTTTATTATATTTTATTTAAATGATTGTATAATTTGTATAATTTGTTTGGTAACTGAATTATTTTGAATTATCTTCACATCCTTGGTCCTACAATACACCTAATCTACCAAGGTGCTAGTTTTAACCTGAATTGTTAAATAATATCTAATTCACGTGAAACATGTGTTCGCTGTAAATGTTCTACAAATAGCGAAATGCCATTCAATTGTCGAACACATTCACTGATAACTCCGATATCTGACACAATTATTGGTCGTCCAATAGTTATCGGCTGTTCAACTCTGCTTGTTTATAAATAACAAAGTAAACATGGCCACATATCGTCAATAAATGGCTATTATCTAGCTCACATTACTAATGTGACATTAGTTTGAACGTGAAAATTATATAATATCAGTGATATTATATCACCTAGCTAGTTAACGAACGTCTCAATAATGGCTTAGGATTTTAGATATTGAGCAAAAGTATTAGCGAAACATTGGCCACCAATTTCAAGGTGAAACAAGTGTGCAAATAGCAGGGTAATTCCCTTACCTTCCATAGTATTTATGGCTAACCCTTTGTGACTCGACAAACAGATCCTTGTCGAACCATTTGGGCGGACTGTCCGGATCCACATTGGGAGAGATGCCACGGAATCGCTTCCCATTGTCGATCAGGTCCTTCCACTTGCGTTCGGCCCTCTCGGCGGCCGACGTGTTGTCCACTTCTGTCATACTTGTGATGCGATCGCAGGTCTGATGCGTCCGAAGACTGACTGAGTTTAGTAATAATTAGATAAACAATATCTGAAACTCTGTGAAGGACTTCCACTTTCGCTGATAAGCCAAACGTCCAATAAAACTGTTTTCCATTGGAACCAAGTTTTGGTTCAATAAGTAACTGACAATCGATTGATAATTAGTTTCTGTTTTGATTACGGATCGAAATTCTGGATTAACTCTCATTAGAAAAGTTGCGAATTAGAGCTATGACTCGAATATTCCAATTGATTCACACTTTCCTCGTTCAGACTTTCCTTTTCATTGTCGACAATCCAAACATCAATTGGTTGTCAATTATAGAAATTAAATTTATAAACTCTATGAACTATATCGAGGTTAAAATACCCGACCATTTGACGGACTAATTATTATTTGCCAATTATTCTATCCAATAAATATAATTGATTAACTAGATCATTTTTGGCACTCGGTCTAAAATTCTGTCGATTTGAATAAATATTTCAAAATGTAAACAGGCATCAATGAGCATGATCATTAGCTCATTGACATTCTGTATCTTTGACGACTAATTTGGCGCTTATATTAAATGTTGTGATATTATAAAAAGTATTTTTACAAGTTTTTTTGAAAGTTTCCTTAGCATTGAATTTCAATCAAGATCAATTTAGACTATACCTTGATAAATCTTTTCTCACGAACACTATACAGTTCAGCGTTGGTTTTTCCAGACGCGGTTTATCCAGAAACTCGGTTTAGCAGGTTAATCAAAAGCACCGACTTTTCTAAATTGCATTAACATTAAACAGAATTCGGTTTAACCAGATTAATCGTGCAACCCAGACAATCTGGTTAAACCGACGCTGGACTGTATTATTCTAATAAATTAGCATTCTCATCTAGCAGAATTGTCATTTATCATTTAGAAAACGTATGAGAAATCCAATAAAACTATTAAAAGCAAAATAGAAATCAATTGTAATCAAGAGAATAAACGTAAACCAATAAAAGATGAATGAAAGTGGTTGTAAAAAAGTGTACAATAAAACTGTTTTGGCAAAAATTACAAAAATAATAACAGGTTTTTAAAAAATTAATTAAAAAGTGATGTCTTAATGAAAAAATGAATCTGATTTGTAATTGAGTTTTATATAAGTTAAGAAGTATATAAGCAAATATTGTTTACAAAGTTATACAATGAAAGGACGCGAATGTGAGTCTGTTTTGCAAATCATATGTCGATTCATATGTTCGACAACCGGTTGGATCCGAATTGGCTCTCAATAGTTAGACCGCAGATAATCAGGTCATTCAAAACAAGTTTACCGATAAGAATCACATTTTGTTTGTCTCTCCACTCAAAGATGGAGTCTTAAGAAGTCTTTGACTTAAATGATTGCAATTTTCTGTTTCATTGGCTGTTCTATTGAATTAGACAAACACCACATTCCTGGCAAGTTTAAAATATTATGTAACCAAGCTCTTGGCTCAGCTAAACCAATTGCGTCAATAGATATAGTTTAGTGCCAGTTATTAAGAAACCCTAGTAATACATGCATGTGCAAATTCATCTCACAACTCACAATAATATTCCAGCAAATTTTGAATACAATACTATTCCAAAGAATGACAAAACCGATAGAAAATTGTTTCATCCAATTGTTCGACTCGTCAGGTGCTGTCATTCAACTGTTGGGCCCATCTTTCACACTAAGACTGGGTTTTACCGAAACCTAATTGACAGTAAGCAGTGGTTAGGGTTAGGGTAAGGGCTAAACAGTCTTTCCATTCATCACTGGATTCTAAATGTGGAAACAGAAGACCATAAACTCAGAGCCTTTAAGTGTCAGCTCTCGGGAAACCCTTTAGAACCTGTGCTATAGGCCGAGCCGAGAGGCAAAGAGCAAGGTCATAGGCAAATCGCTACTCAATCTTTTGTTCCAAGCGATAAAAAAAACGAAATGAAAAACTGCAAACAACACGTAAATCAAATGTCAAACACGTGTATAGAGTTGGCGACCAATCGACTGATTACTACTCGAACAGTGAATATCAGTGCAAATACTTCGACCAAATTCTTGCGAATAAGTCAAATAAAAATTGTTGTTTGATTTGATTTGTCGATTACGTCACCGAAGAATGCAATTAATAGCATACGAATGGCTTACGTCGGAACTGACAGATAGCCAGTCAGGAATATACGGGTCAGTGCTATCTGTCTGTTCCCCTATTCCACTATAGAATAGGTTATCTCCGATCAGCTCTCAAATAACCACACGTTTAGACAGTTCTGGTTTACACGAGTCGAGTGACGGCTTGACTTTGGGAAAGCCCTCTTTGTCTTATGGCTCGCTCTGGACGTCAGTCAGTGTCGATTAGCGGCTTATCTAAAAGAGTGTTTACTAATTGGGGGCTCGATTTGCATAACCAGTTGGTCGCCGATTGAACCGATTGCACCATGGCTACTTAGAGACATTCTTCTCCATTAATGTCTATATATGTGCAAAATAGGAAAACCCTGAGCACTTGTGCAATATTTTGTCTGCACTCGACTGTCAATTACAGATCTGTAGCTCAGAAATGATGGTTTGATTGGTTAGACTCGCTTTCGGTTCTCACATACAAAGTCTGAAACCGTTTCCAATCACTCGTAATGTAAATCGATTTCGATATTAAAGTGTTTTTTGTTATCAAAATACAAATATTTGCGTTAATTGTGTTCAAACTTCGAACACAAACGGCAGCAAAACATAACTATACTATACTAGTGATGCACAGGTAGTGTTTGGGCACAGGTATTGTCGCACTGGTAATCAATTCGAGTGCTGATCCCAATTCAGCTGAACTGCAAATTCTCATATCAGGATCACATCGAATCAATTGGACTGATTCGATGTGAACCACAATTAAGGCATTAAACCGAATATTTACGTAACGATAGTCTGAATGTCTGTGACATCGACTCAACGATTGTATTCCTGTTCTCAGTGTTCGTCTAAAGAGTGATGAATACGATTCCCGAAAAGACTTTCGATAACTCTTAAGCCTCGATAAGGAATCGCTTGTTCAGTGTGTTTGAGGCACTCGATGCCTATCAGAAGACTTATCAGAAGATTGGATGAGTGGATGTGTCGGCGGTGTCGGCACTGATGCGTTCGGTGAGAACCGATTCCTGCCTTCAATTACAATATGATTATTGTTAACCAAAAATTAGACAAATATTTATTGCAAACAATTGTAATCAATTGGAAATGAAGTAAACAATTAATTGTAAACAAACTATCAGTTAATTTCGATTAATTACTTGATTAGAGGCTCGAAGTGAAGGCTTTGCCGTTCATCCGGTCATAGAAGCGAAATGTAAACTCAAACTAATTGCCAGAGATGTCAATCACATCAAACAAATGGTTGAACTGATATCGAGGCATAAAAAATCGTATGAATCGTAAAAATCATTCGAATCGCTATCGAAATAAAATATTTCATTCAGTATTTTGTTTTGACTCCAAACAGAAAAATCTTAAACTAATGTCATGAGTGATGCCAAAAGTGATACCATTGGGAGCGCTGGCAGTGATGGCAATGATTGCAAGCACTCGAACGACAGATAACAAGTTTATTCAAAAGTTTATTCACTTGACAATAGCCTCCAATCCTACCCAGACTTGGGACCATCCTATCCGTCATCAGCTGTGCTGACAATCAGACCAGTCATCACTCAATTTACAGACAATATCTGATGAAATGACGCTTTCGGTCTATAAATATACGCAAATGAAAGCCGAATGACATCTTTCGTCAGATGTCTCGCTGTTTACCGAAACACAGAGATTACCGAATTGCTTGACATTGCAAACATTGCACTCAACCCGTCCGCACCGACCGGAGACACATGGAAGCGGTGGCTTTGGGACTGTGACTGATCCCAATCGAGGCGAGCGATCAAAATATTGATT
>JAQGBE010000271.1:0-22075 GCA_034698225.1 Scheloribates latipes | reverse complement strand
CAGTGACTGAATCGACGCCTCCAGTGACTGAATCGACGCCTCCAGTGACTGAATCGACGCCTCCAGTGACTGAATCGACGCCTCCAGTGACTGAATCGACGCCTCCAGTGACTGAATCGACGCCTCCAGTGACTGAATCGGCGCTTCAGTTCATTAGTTTCTTATTTCCTATCAGTTTACATTAATTCTATTCTCTAAGGGAATTTAATTTGTGTAATGAGACGTTAGTCAAACGAAGACAAACGTGTTGTGCAATTATAGATTCGAACTTTGATCATTTTCGCATAATATATTGAATAATAAAAACTCTAACCAAGATGCTGAAGAAAGTTGCATCGATAATTATTATCATGATAAGCTCACTTTATTGAATAAAAGTAATTGAGACAACTCGACAACGGCTTGTAATTACAAGTTAGAGTGACCAGTCATTTGGCCAATGACTGCACGATTCAAAACCAATCAAATATCAATATTTAGTTGATTTTTGAATACAAACTATTAAAATTAAATGAACTAAGAGCTAGATTGAATTTAATAATTGTTTCTATATATCACAGATTGAATAATAAGATAGCGAGTAACCAAGCTAAAACATTTGCATTATGTTTCAATTATAACATTAGTATCAAATCTCGCTGATTGAGAATACAATTATTTTAAAATTAGATACCTAGATGATAATTGCAAAATACTAAGCATTTATAATTTATTATCATTTCTAAGAATGTTTTCAAATGAGTCGATCGTTAATATCGAATAACTTTAAGATTAATTATTTACGAGATTTAATTTAACCATTAGTTTAGAGTTTATATTAGAATAAGTGATGAGAAAACAGAATTGAAGTGAATTTAGATTCTGAAAGACTCGTGTTTGCTGTCGATGTGTCGAAGGCGAAGATAGACATCGGTGCCGATGCCTTGCATTGATTCAATGGTCAGTTTGCCGCCCAAGTACTCGGCGTAGGCCCGACTGGTGGGCAGTCCGAAGCCGAAGCCGTGCATCGGTGAGCTTCGAGTGGCGCTGTCCGTCATAATGTTGCCCAAAATGCCGCCATCGATGCGACTGTCAGTGGTGTCGCCGGCGGTACTGAAGTGATACCGAGTGACCAAATCGACGCAGTGGTGAGGTATTCCTCCGCCTCTGTCTGATATGCGAACTATGAAATCGGTGTCATTGGACGCGATGGTGATTGTGATCGGCGGCAGAGTGGCTGAGTCCAGATGGGACTCGATTGTGGCCCTGAATGCAGATTAAGACAAATCAGTTGGCATTTCCTTTAAGTCAACTCTAATCTCGAAATCAGTATTAGATCTCAAATATTATTCAATTATGCCTTTTCTCAAACATCACAACCCGTGACCCAAAATGAGTTCAGTTTTTTGCTAAATTTGGAACAAATGACCGAAAAATAATGAATAATTTGAAGCCTTTTTAAATAATAATTAAATTCGACTCTATATTCAAAATAAGGTCTATTTATACGAATTACTTGTCAAACAAAAGAGATATGAATTAACACTTTGTTATCAAATTATTACCCAAATCCTGAGCACTACAAGCGGTGACAGTTTGTTCCATAACTGACACAAAATAAGGTCACAAATGCTATAAATCTCGAGTAATCCAAATAAGTTATATAAAAACCAGTCGAATGACATTATTTGGTTAAAAGATACTTGCTAGCTGGTAGTTGGATGATACTAAAAGTTATTGCTACTTATTATTCAAACTCGTTTTCAAAGATCGCTCAAGGTGCTGTCAAGGCTAACATCTCTGCTGGTATTCAAAGCGAACCTACCTTGCTGCATTCTTCAGCAGTTCAGGCAGGATATAGTCGAGAGGAGTTTGTATGTATGGGAAGTGGACGTGAGTGTGGCCATTGATCTTCATGGGAGGCGCGCGTCCGTAATGGTGTTCAGACATCTTCGACACGTATTCGCACCACTGGTCGACCACATCCTTCGGTTTCATCGTTACGTTAATGATTCCGACATAATTGTGGCGCTCGTTGTCAGCCAGGTTTAAGTGGTGTTCGCACAGCATCCGAATGCCTAGTCGTGAGGTCAGGGTTTGGTCCAAGAATTGTCGGACTAAGTCTTCGTTCTGTAGGTTTCATAGACTAATTATTAGTTTTCAATTTGAAGATAGAGACAACAATAACCTGGATATGTTTGCGACACTCGCGGAACCCTTCGGCCAACTGTGTGACCACATTCTTGTGTGTGTCCAACAATTGTCTCAAAAGACTGGAATAACCCTTCTCTGACTCGAAGTCCGTTATCTAATGAAATCATTCAATTAATTGCCTGATTGTCACACAAGAGTTCATTACCGGAGGGTATTCGGAGAGCAGATAAAATGCTCGGATATATAGCTCGTGGACCGCGAGTATAGTGGGATTGCATCCGACCAGAAACGGAAGGGCTCGGAAACCAGCGATTCGGTGGGCGATACGAACCGGCAGTTCCTTTTGCAGATATAGTGCGCTTCTCTGTCCGGATAAATATAAACATTATTGTCTGATTTCAAGCGATTTTTTCGTTTTGATATTCATATAAAACAAATTGATAACAAGGAAAGTGAAAATGAAATTATTCATTAGTCGAGTCCTATATAGTGAAAACTACCGGTAATAACCGAATCATTCCAACAGATTTCGGTCATACATCCAGAATGTGATCAAAAACTAAACGAAACTATCTGTCACTCGAGTGATACTCCAATTGGCTCTATCGCATAAATATCTGCATGTCTACTGGATTATGTCCAAGAAACTAATCAACACAAGAATATTGAAAGTATTCATAGAATAAGCAAATAAGATGTTTAATAATTATGAAAGTATTCAGTGGCCAAGTCTTACCAGTAAATGACTTCCATCTGGACTTTTACCCGAGTACAAAATCGTCGCAGGAGTTAATCGAACCGAAGGCTATAAATAAATAAGTAAAACAAAGATTAATTCATCGGAGATAATGTTCAGACAAAGTCTAAGCAAAAATACATGTATATATGTGAAACAGGGTTGATGTCAGATGTCTAATTGCTCGGTCTAATTTGCATTCTGGTGCATCAGTCACACTGGTCACCTAGCAGTACACCTTGCTCAGTTGCGCAACTCAGCTTTGATTGCTGTTCGCGAATCATTCAATTAGTTTTGGCGCACACTTTGCCTATGACTGCAGATCGAGTGCCAGTCAATCATCGCTTATCTGTTCCGATATCTCGTATCAAAAGTGTGTTCAATGAGTGAATTCTTTTATCGTCATTATTATGAAATTCTTCACATTTAATGACTAAAAATAATTAGTTTTTTGATTGGCTGACAATACAATACAGACATGTTTTTTATCTTGCGGTCTAACCAAGAACATTGCAAATTAAGATAGCTTTGTCCAGGTAGTCGAGCTGGACAATTGCATGATGCATCGTCTTGAGCATAGATACCTTGGAGGCTGCGATATCGATGGCCGACTGATTGTAAAACCAGTTGACACTCCTCGAGACGGCACAACTGACCCGTCCGTTCAGATGCGTTCCGTTGTTACCATTGATGTAATTGTGGTTACCATTGTTGTAGCCGTTGTTGCCATTGCTGTACGTCTTGGTCTCGATCTCGTGGCTCGAAGTCATAATACGTTTGGTGAGAACCAAAGGGTTCAGCAGTTGACGTCTGCTTAGGCCTAAGCGGTGTCTAAAGATTGGACTCTTCGTCGAAGTCTTTATCATTTTGTTGCCGTCAAAACAAACTTTTGGCCAAATGAATACAAATATTATACTCGAGTCGAGTCGAGTGGACACTGGCTTGAGCTGAACGCTTAGGTGTGCTTAGGTGTGCTTGGTCATGCACTTATGCCAACAGCTAAAGTACTTATGGCTCTGCTTCATACAACAATGGCTAACTGGATGGCACACCGACTGATCACAATTAACTAGACTATTATTATGAGATACCATTATACGAGTGAACAATAATTTAAATGACAATTGAATAGAGAGAACACAAAGTATTAAAACTTTTATTAACTTTTATTTAGGAAAGTGTGGAAACCAGTCATTAAGACACGGATGCGATCACTGTTTTGTTTCTTCAATTTGTCGGTCAATTAAATCAATTGAAAAGTTTTTGAACCAAATTTTTAGTTTTTGTGTGACTGCAACCCAATGTCTGACTGGTCTGAGACTCTTATAGCGGTTACTGTGAGCACAGGTTGTGTGCAGTCGAGTGGAGTGGAGTGGAGTCGGAGTGCGTCCGGAGAGTGACTTCCCCTCACATTATCCAATATCTGGCAAATCCATTGCCGATTCGCACTTTGCAAGAGCGCAGCTGTTGATCACATGCACAGTACGTCCAGAGGGGCTGACGGAGAACAGGAAGATATCGTCTCTTTACTGACAATCGATTAGTTTTACTGCTCAACGATCAGTCTGCGAGCGAACGTCATTCATATCCCTCGAGTGGATGTCTGGCATCGAAAGGGAGCGGTCGTTCAACCAGAGCCAGTCAGGCACTGGTCCTCTGTAGCCAACAATGGGTGCACAATAGGCAAACATTGCCATAAGCCGATGGAAAACTACCTCAACTGACGGAACCCACTGTTGGGCTCATGAATCACCGTATATTCCAATAGGAAGTTCACCCTTTGCCGGACTCACCGGATTCATCCTGGAACTGGAACTGTTCCAATGGAAAGCAATTTTAGTCAAACAAAAGTTTTCTTCGTCTTTTTATTTGATGGGAAAAGCTATAAATTCAATTGACATTGGCCACATTGGCCACATCTACATCTATAAGCTAGCTCAATTTGAACTTGTTGGCCAGCCCTGGCACGTGTTCAGGACATGCAATCCTTGTCCTTAAGACCATTTATATATCGTTGAGTTCGCAAAATTTAAACGTTTGCCAATAAGGCCTTCAAAATACTGGTTTATATAAGAGCAAAAGTCTTGATTAGTATTACACGTTTTGAAAGCCATTCAATTCTATCAAATCATATGACTCTCTCTCTCTCTCTCTCTCTCTCTCTCTCTCTCTCTCTCTCTCTCTCTCTCTCCGTTCAGGATTGTGTTAAATAAAATAAAACAAAGTAAAATTGGAAATAATTTTATTTTTAGATGTATAACCAGTTTTTGTACAATAATTTTGTTAATTTGTTAACCAAAGCACTTTCAATGAGGATGAATAGGATTTGAGGGTAAAATGTGTATAAAAGTTATCCAATTATTGTCGGAAAAGGCAACAGAAGTTTGAGAGAGTTGTGATTCGGATTATAATTTTTGAAAAATCTTTAAACAATTTGTATAAAGCAGTGATTAACAGATATAAGAAAGCAATCGATGGTTACAAAGTGTGTCGATTAGGGTATCTGACAGACGGAACAATTTGGACACTCATGTGATGCACACAACTATTTGTGTACACGTAATGGCATTACATGTGTATGAGTCGGAGGTGTTGTGCAAAGTGGTAGAGATAGAGATAGCCGTGAATGCAATGGTTTGACAAAACTTTTTATTTACATTAAAACAAATACGAGAAGAATATAACGAACGAAAGGGTATAACAGAACAAACAACAGGACGACAGTGGACTAGACATTAGGAATTGTACCTGGCTACCTGTGGCAAGAGCTCGTTTGGACACAACACAGCAGTAAAGACCCGAAGAAAACACTGGACGCGTACACCAACAGAGTTGTTGACAAACAAATCGATAACAATCACAAAAACATTTAAACATTTGGACGAAACGACAAAAATATTTTCATTGCAGACATCCGACAAAAGTTCAGCCAATTTTGTGTTTGGTTTGCGTTTCTGTAATTCATTTATGGAAAGACTATTTACAAAAGCAATGTTTCCCCAATTGTGTGGACAGTTTGAGAGTGATTACAATGTGTGGCATATGTTTGACACGTCTTACGAGTGATGGCCAGTCTTAGCCGTAGCCGAAGCCACCGCCGTGCACACCGCCGCCCAGACCCAGGTGACTGAACTTGGCTTGCTTGATGAATTTCAGAGTTAACAGAGGGTCGTGGATCACCGGCTGATGTATGATTCTAGGCGAATGAGCAAGGTGCAATGTGTTAGTCTAGTCGATGTTACCGAGAAATACAGTTTTAGTCTAAAAAGTGTGATTAAAACTACATCTGTAGTGGCATTGAAAGCATTGCCGTTAACAGTAGGCAAACATCTGTCAGACGAATGATAATTACCTAACATTTGTCTCGTAGTCTAAGTTAAGGTAAAATTGAATTTATTTAGGTTTAGGCCATCCCTGAAGTGGCTTCAGAGCGGTTCGAAGCGCTTAGAACTTGATTTACAGACTTTTGGCGTAAGGACAAAATCAAGTGTAAGGACAACACAGAAGTGCCGCTCAGTGGACACCATTTCAAGCATTGTCTCAGAATATTCTGTTCTCTTCATTGACTTCAATACGAAATACTAATCATAGACTTATAAGTTGGATATTGAAAATAAAGTTAGAGAAATGCAGATTTATAAGCATGCATAACTAGATGAACATAAAATATAATGCGAACATTTGACAAATGATGGTTACTTACGGGACGGGCAGTGGGAAGGGCACGGGAATCACTTTCTTTTTGCCGGTGGCCGCGGCCGCTATACCAGCGGCGGCGACGGCCACTCCTTTTTTCTTGAGATGTCCCTTATGTCTGATTAGAAATTTGACCAAATGTTTCTTGAAATGGTAGGCATCGCACCGATGGATCTGCTCGAAGACCACACATAACACTATCGCCAACACTACGAACGATAAACGCATTGTTCAGTTGAAAATTCAAAACTCAAATACAAAACAGAATTAAATTTATATCGAGTTTTCATTCATTTTTTTGTCAAAGTTGTGGTCATTTTCACGACTCGGCTGAAGAATTAGATTTGAGTCCAACTTCTGAGTCGATTAAACTTTTATAGCACTACTAAACTGAATGGTCCGCAAATAGAAAGTTATTCGCCGTTTGTCTACAAATTATAAACTCTTTTGATTTCGTTGTCATATCTTTGAATTGAATTACATTTCTCTGTGAATTAGTGTTTATGGAAATTACTATTTTAGGCAATTCTTGTCACAACGTTTCGCTCGTTTGCGGCAATTAATGGCACCAATTCTGAGAGACAGTCGCGCGTCCGACCCGTCCATAAGGCCTACTATAAATAGTAAAAGTATTTTAATGTTTATTTAATACCAATTTATAATTTCATACAAAATTTAACGTTAAATATGCGGAAATGAAACCATTTTTACTTTCGGACAAAGTTATGAAATATTTTTAGTAAATCTGTGGAAAAATTAATTAAATAATAGAAAACTCTATTATTTGCCTCAAATTCTCGTCTCATTATAGTTTCAGAGCCAAGTGTCCGGAACTTTTGGGTCATTTGAATACTGGTCTCTCTCTCTCTCTCTCTCTCTCTCTCTCTCTCTCTCTCTCTCTCTCTCTCTCTCTCTCTCTCTCTCTCCCCAACCGGTCATTATCTAAGACACAATTTCACGGCAAGTCTTCCAATTGTAGAACAACTCTACAATAGATTTATTGAATGATTGACTAATTTCGCTAATAATTGTATATTTTTCTTATCGTTATATCAATTCTAATCTATTTATCAAATAAAACTCAATTTCTGTACTGTTTTATTAAAATTCTTTCTATCAAAATATAATCTAAATATAGTGCGATAAAAGTTATGTCTCATTCTGGTTCGAAATCATAGGACAAAAGTCATCGAATATATGGCATAAAAAGTTGTTATTTATTCCAATCAAAAGTCAAAATTACAAAATACAAAGTCGATAATTAAAATAAGCGATAATTAGTAAATGAAAGGAAGTTTCCATAAGACGAGCCAAATATGAGATGTGTTGGTGATTGTGATGAATTCAAATTATGAGACTAGACAGACATGAAATATAGCGAAAATAGTAAACTGATGACAATATTAATAATAAACTTGGTAACTTTGCTGAAGTTGATTGCAAACAAATCCAATGACAATCCCTTTTCCCTAAACGTATTTACAATATTTACATCGCTATCGACAACCAATCAGAAGACACGGTTAACCCCATCCGATGCCACCGAAGCCTCCCTGGAAGCCGCCATATCCTCCTCCTCCGCCTCCGCCGTGAGCAAAACTACCATGGAAGAATGGCGGGAATGGCGGGCCGATGATAGGAGGTTGAAGGATGCTAAAGTGATCAAGATGAGTTATCAGTCTAATGGTTGATTGTAAAGTATTTATTGACTCACTCTATGGTGACGGGAATGGGTATCGGAATGGTGATCGTCTTCTTCTTGGCCACTGCGGCCAACCCGACCAGAGCGCCCTTCTTGACATAAGGCAGGTATTTTATCAAATGTCTGGTTTTCGATTCAACCAGTATTTGATTCGATAGTAATAGACTTAAAACTAAAAAGTATTTGAATTTTTGTCGCATTTCGAACCAAATCAGTGAATACTGTGCTTTCGGTCAAACAGTTGGCAAACAAATGAATAACACTTTTGTTGTGAGCATTCATTCAAAGCTTTTTTTTGCGACGATTAGCGACAGAAAAGCACTTTTGGTTTTCAAACAACTTTCGCCGAAATGGACAACACTTTCATTGGACAGACCGGCTATGAGTGACTGAAAATGCGAATGAACTGCACTTTTAATCTTTTATTTGCACTTATTTTTAGCAAAATTTGTATATTTTTCACTCAAAGAGACTCTAATTATTTGTTACTATTTTTCGTTTCCTTAACGCACAAAATCAGTGATATTTTATTTCCTATTTATTATTCAATCCTAATCTCAACACTTGTCTGTCTGTCCCCAACTGTCCCCACTTGCGATATGCCAACCGGATAATGTAGCATGATAGTTTAATTGCTTCAAATTGGTTCTCCAATTGATAAAACAATATAATATTTCCCAAAGTTTCGAAATGCGATGTATTCTTTGTTTGAGAAAATCTCAAGAATTTTGTTTGTGATTTCTTAAACTCTAAGAATCTTAGAGTCTAATTAGCATGATGTTCATATAAAGCAAAACAATCAGTAGAGTTCATTAACCTAGCAATTCGAAGTTAGCCAAGAACTTCTCTTGATATTGAATTCGCGGCAAAGCACGGCAACAGACCTGCGGCTAATGAGTACGGCACCGACGAGGATAGTGTTCGGTATTGGAGAAAGCAAAAGCTGATCTTGATGGCTATGCCGAAGGATAGGCAAAGAGCGGGTGGACGCGGTCCCAAATGGCCAGAATTAGAAGACAACTCAAGGTATGGATTCTCGAGCAACGGAAAAGTGGTTTCCGTCTGACAGTCAAAGCCATCGGACAAAAAGCGATTTCTATGGCCGAAAAATGTTAATTGAAATTTGTTTGAAATAAAACGCGGCTTTCAAAGGGAAGTTCCTCTAATTGCCACATTCTGTTTGATTGTGGCAGAGTCAAAATTGATGAATTCCATTTATCTGTCGCGGGAACTAACCGAAATTACTCGGTATTAAAGGTTCAGAGATAGTTTGACTAATGAAGACTTTTTCAAACCAAACTATCGACTAACCTAGGTTTTATTAATAATTAGAATAAAAACCAAATAAATAAATCGAAACAAAGAATATTGATTCTGACGATTCTTGCAGTTTATTTGCAGTTATTAGAATCAAAATTCTATTCATTATTCAAATGTCGAGATCTGTATTTTGAAATATCATAGCGTCTAATGACTCAATGATTCGCTAATCATTACCAATGATTAGATCCCAATCAGACATAACTGAATTGATTTCGCCAATAATTAAATCGATAATTGATTGACAGTTTATTTCAAAATTTTATTTACAATGATCATGCAATGCAATGCCAACAAAATTAGAATTTATATAATTGATAACTAAAATAATGAATGAAACATACATTTGTGATGACATTATGAAATGAAGTGATAATATCAATGAACTTACACATCAGTTAACCACTGATTCTTTGATCAGATTGTGTTACAAAAACCTATAAATTGTCTTTTCGGGTGATATAATGAGACATATTATGGTGTGTTATGTCCTATCAATGCTAATCTCAAACCCAACCGAAACAATGAATTCTTTATAAAAACGACAACAAAATTGATTGAAAATGTGAATAACAGTCGTTAGTGAGAGACTAGACATTCAGACATTGTTTTCAACGATTCCCGCTATGAATACCAACTATGAGTACGACTGACAAACCCGAGGATAGTCTATAAACATCCAATCCATGCAATCTCTCCGCTGACCAGCGATTAAATGTCTAATGAATGGCCAAATTTGTCGCACAGACACACAATTCTATAGACATAAACCAAAGTGAAGACAAGTTTTGAAGTCTGGACCAGTTTGTTAGCCATAACCACCAAAGCCACCACCAAAGCCGCCTCCAAACCCTCCGCCCCCAAACCCTCCTCCACCCCAACCACCACCCATGTGACCAGCACCGCCAAATCCACCAGGTCCAAGAAATCGACCATAGCCCTTTCCCACGCCGATGACCACGGGTTGCGGCGGCAGGAATGGCGGCGGTTTGGGCGGTCCCAACACTGGCGGCGGGAATAATCTGTCGAGAACAAGAAGAGGCATCAGCAAGTTCATTTCGAAATTCATATCTTAACAATTCTTACTCGAATGGGATGGGAATGGGAATCGGAATTATCTTTTTGCCGCCGAGAGTGGCCAATCCAACTGCGGCCACGCCTTTCTTGATGATTGGCAAGAGGTATTTGTATTTGGCGTCACACCACGCGATTTGGAAGACCACGATAACAATTACTAAGAGACAGCTCTTGAATGTCAAACGCATTTTCAGTCGAGAATCGCCAAAAATTGCATTCAAATAGCGTTAAATCCAAAGTTTCTCAACTAATGAGAACTTTCGACTTGAATTCATGCGATCCGTAGACCAAAAAAGTCATTTTTGAGCCCATTTTCACTCGTAATTCGACTTTTATAGCGAACCACTGGTGACGGCTCTGACCGTAGATTCGGACACAAATTGTTCTCTTGATTGCCACTCAATTGTCGGACAATTTTTTGCTTCACTTTATTTGTGTTACTATTTTTGTGTCATTCATATGACTTGATATATACAATGTATGCCAACAGTCCATAGCTGTTAGCGCCCGGTGTTAGGTATGGGGTATGGCTTTAGTCATTAAATTGATGTAATTTACTATTTAGGCGATGGAAGGTCTGTACGGATGGTGTGGCCAACCATATCAGGTCATTGTCTCCTTCAGCGCGTACTTCTATTTTAAGGTCACTTAACGTAATCTTGCACAATTCGGTGTATTACTTCAAAGTTATTTAACTGTAAGTTAACTTATGTTTCATATCTGACAATAGAGATGTCGGTCTAGTATTGCGAAACTAGTTTCTGTCAAACAATTCGAGTTTGTATTTAATTCTTCCACCAAATGATTAATTCATGAAAAGAACTGTTGAGTGCAATATAGCGACCAATTGCTGACTTAGAAGAAGTGGTCAGTAATGCAAATGACTGTCACATTCAAAGTATACTATCATTTCCTAACGCTATTATCACTGACCACTTCTTCTAAGTCCACAAAGTTCTCTCAATAGATTTATAAAATGAAGCAAAAGAACTAAATTGTGATTTACTCAATAGGTATGCCAGACTTATTTGAGGCAACAAATGAGCTTGTCACTCCAACTGACTTCAAAGACATCCTTACATCACAATATTGTCTGTTTTACATATTTCGTTGCATTACAAGAGTAAGTGTCGGAGGACTGAAACGATTGTTATTCCAATTTCTGGATCTCTTAAAATTTACTTTTTATGACATATTGTTTTTCATTGACGTAAAATTAGACATAAAAATAATTTTGTTAATGCAATCCGTTTGACGAAAAATTTCAATTTTGTACTTAAGAGGAAAACAATAGGTTTTGTGTTTGTTCTTAATTTACGGCGAATATAGTTTGCATTCTGAATGGCATTATCTAAATGGCGAACAATGGGATAATCGGGTTATCTTTGGAAAACAAACTCAATTAAATGAAGATATTTCGGGTATTTCGCCGAATTGAGCTCTAATTGAATTTTGAATGCAAATTATATTATCCCAGAGTTTCCTATTTTTTGCCCAAAAACAAACAAAAACTCGATTTCTATTCTCTCATTGTGCTTAGACTTTATTTTGCATCGAAAACAAAAGTATATTTTCAGAGATTTCGAATCAAAACATCAAAATAAAGAGATTATGAAATATGTCTTTAGAAGAGAGACTAATCGATGAGTTATTCAAAGCCCTATTTGTACGATAAAGTCGTGAAATACTAATAAGTAAGTAGAGAACAATCGGCAATATTGAGGACAATCGGCTGAAAGTGAGTCTTCACTTCTCGTCTCAATTGATTTGCACTCAATCGGCAGTTAATTTACAATTAGGCCGACAAAAGGTATAACTCTTCGCACACCGAATGCCAATTAGCAGAAGATCTCGAGCTTATGGACCAATACCTGGATTGCCGTCGATTTCATAAGACAACTAAAGCAGTCGATCGTGCTAGGTGATGTTTTATTTAGACAATTGTTACTAGGTCACCATGGTGGCTAATTGCAGGGCCAAAGCCAAATGGTCAGGTAAATTATCCAGTTTAGATTGTTCGCGATTATGTGCCACAAATTAATTGATAAGATTTGGGAATATTTTACACGATTTCTTCATAAATGGGAATTACGTTTCGAAAGAAATGAAAAGCGATTTTCATGAGTCTTGTGTTCGCAATAATCAAAAACTATTAACAATTCATACAAATATTTAAATCGTTTTCATTGTATTCGTTAATTCCGTTGATTTGTTGGTCCATTGAATGCGTTTACGATTCAATGATTTGTCGGATTAATCGTAAATTAATTGTCTCTCGAATTGAATTCGAAATCCATATATCGATTAGCAATGAATACAATTTAAATGAATTTTTTGGTCGACTCGACTGTGACTGAACGCCAATCGCAGTCGAGACCTAATGTCTGTTTGCAGTCATAGACCTGTGCGCACAGGTATGAGACTCAGCGCCCCATACGAGGAAAGCAATTGCCGTTTGAGTTGACATACAAATCGAATAAATGAAAGTTTCGAGAAATAAATTGCATTCAAATTGAGATTTCCGTTCAGAAAATAAGAAAACTTTTCACTACATTCGACACAAAAACAACTCATATGAAGGTTAGATATGAGTTCCCAGAGCTCTGTCGGCCGCTGAGGCTGTGCTCGACTCCACATACCTGTCCTCTGGAATGTCTTGACTCTCTATTTCTGTATTCAATTGATTATTGCATTGTCTTTACTCAATCGACAGTAAAGTTATTTCAAAAGCACATAATTCCTTAAAAGCGATGGTGAAATGTCTACTCAACTTGCTCAATTCTACAATTCTAGTTATGCAATTAAATTAACAATAGATTGAAAATCAATAGGCAAATTTGTTCTGGTCATTGATTCGATTGATTAATATGAAATGATTCTAATCCTAATTTCGATCTCTATAATCAACTCATAAATTATCAAGACAATTCGAGTGCAATTTCATATTTAGAGCCCAATTACCAATTACTCCCTGAGAAGTGAAACGTTCTAAATAAGCGGCAATCTTCTGATTGTTGCAACCTTGCCACTTCGCCACTTCGCCACTTTACCAGTGCTCCAAACCAAACAACACTTTCCTGTAGTCGAGACACAACTCATTTAACTCTTTGTTTTGACTCAATTAAAGGCAAACCTAAATATATTTTTTGCATATTTATTAGCCAATCGATTGGCAGCGACAGAGACCAGGATAGACAGTATAGCCATATTGGAGCAGAAAGTCGGGTCACCTCTTGGTTATGGCACACAAAGTCATTAACTGCTAAAAGAAAGTGAAACGAAAAGTAAATAGTTTTTGAATTTTTCGGTTATTTAGTTATATATTGCTTGAAATGAGTTGAGAGAGAAAGTTGTCAGTCGAGAGCCGACTGACCCTAAACTGAGAGATCGGAGCCAACACTCGAAGGCCAATCAATTATATAATGATATTTAAATTTCATTTTAATTCGCGGTTTCAATGACTTGTCGACAAACGGTCGCAAAACACTTGTGAAGCAAAGCAATGCTTAGTAAGCGTTGATTCGGAGTCTAATTGACTGAATATTTATTTATTTATTGAGCAAAAGTGAAAACCCTTTGCGATCGTCAGACACAGCGTTAGACCGACCGGAGAAGTGACGCAACGCAGCGCTCAGACCATCGGAGCTGTGAGAGCAGAGTCAGAGCAGTGGTGAGCAGTGGTAACACACTTTCCAAGAGTCACATCTCATCGCTCCTCAGCTCTCACTCTCTCTCCAATTGCTTGGGAGTCGATCTGGCAATTGATCTCAAAACCAACACCAGTGCTGACAAGTGTTGAACAGTGGGTGCGATTGAAGCGAAGTTCGACACAATGCAGACCAAGTGATTGACTCTTCACTTGATTATCACATTATTATCAACCAAGTCGTTGAACACAATTACGCTTTTGTTAACTAATATAAGTTAATTGTATTTAAAGTCAAAGCTGTGCTAAGTGTGAGCCAATTGCAAGTCTGTCCATTAAAGCCAAGCCAAGGACATATTCGGCTAACTCGTGGCCACAATTTGAATAATTGTTTCTTATCGTATCGGAAATGTCTAATTGCGAGCAACACTTTCGCCAATAACTACAGTCGAGTGGAGTGAATGACATTTGATCGGTCGGTCCGTTGTTATTGACCGACACAGAAGTGCTGTGACTGCGAGTGACCACAACTCGACTCAATTGGCCAGAAATGAGTTTGAGTTCGACCGACACCGAGAGTGGTTCCAACAATACGGCCGCCACAATGACCACCGAATCCTCAGCTTTCAAGTTCGTACCAAAAATTAGGTAATTGCCAATTGCAACTTGTTCAGCCTGACAATCGCAAGTCTTATCTTGGTGAATCGTCTAGTTTGGAACGTTGGCAAATGATGATGCCAAGGAGTAAAAGTTCGTGGCGCCTTGCTTCTGTTATAGCGGTGGCTGTCACTGCCATTCTTTGCATCATTGTACTTCTGCTTAGACAAAATAGTAAGTCTTGCTTTAGCATGCAATTAATTTTATTATCAATAATTGATAATTTTATTATTAATAAATATCGATTGAGTTTACAATCATAAATTAAAACTTGGTTTTAAAATATCAATTATCTATAAACTTAATATTTAATAATCTATTAGGAACATTTAATTTCACATCAAACGTTAGAATCCAAGTCGCGATCAACTCTTAGTTCCTCTCAGTTCCTATCCGTACCACTAAATTAATTATAGTTTAACTCTTTTTGTATTTCAATCGTATGCTCTAACTATTGCATAACTAATTAATCAAGAAAATTATTGTTTGTCTTCAAGTGAAAACACGGTATAATAGGATTGCTGGCGTTCTAGGGATTGTCCCCAAATAACTTTGCAGGGATTGATAGGTCAGTTTCTTGGTAGAACAAAAGGGAAACTTTGTTATTATTTCTATCAGCATTGAAAACAAGTCGAGGACATGAGTGAAAAGTTAGCCAACAAATGAATTCGAATGCAGTGGCAATCAATCTCTCGATTATAATTGCAGACAATTATCTGGATACAAATCAATGTCTGCAAAGCGATTGCATTACTGCTGCCTCAGAGATGCTGCAAAGTATGGACCCGTCGGTGAACCCGTGCGACGACTTCTTTGAGTACGCGTGCGGCGGATGGACTAAAACCAATGTGATTGAAGAGGACGAGTCCAGGACCGACACATTCACTGCCATGAGAAACGATTTGACCGATAAGTTGCGAAGTGAGCCAACCCATCGTCACCTTGCTCTTTGCCTTATTGGCCCAGTAGTACATCTATGTAGAATCTGTGTCAGTGAGCTAGACCAATTGATTGCTGAGCATAATGTCCCTAAAATAAGGAAAAACTTATCGACAAAACTGTCGGATTTGTTTGCAATCATATTAGCGAACACAAAGGCAGCGAACAAATTGACATTGAATCGGCAAATTGTAGGTTAATTAGTTACTAGATGCGTTCCAGATACACCTCACTTCCTACTGACCAGATAAGTTAGTTACCTATTTAACTTTGTATCGCTTGTATCCAATCAATTAACTCTAACATTCGATTCCGAGTTATTCGCAAAATAATCTAATTTTGCGAAACGAAAGAAAAAAAATCTGACAAAACATTAATTATTAAGTGTTTGACGTTTTTCGGCAGTAATTCTGGAGAAACCGATCGACGACTCGGAGACCAACTCAACAAAAAAGGCCAAAATTGTAATCATTTTTTAGTTATTCAACAAAAACAGTGATAATTCAATGATTGAGTGATTAGAGGCGCCATTGATTCGCCAATTAATTTATCAAAAGAGTTATTAAGCGATCAAAACTTTATTAGAGATGACCTATAATTGAGTGCAATCACTGACAGCTCTACCAGTCGTGCATCGATGAGGACATAATCGAGAGAAGAGGCTCTCAACCCCTCCTCAGCCTTCTGGACGAGTTGGGCGGTTGGCCTCTACTCAACGGCACCCGACGGCCGTTCAACGCATCCATCGATTGGGTAATCGTCTGATTGTTCGATATTCTGGCAAACATTTCAGTAATCAAAGCATACAAAACGAAAGTCATTGAAACATTTAGCGAGCAATTGATCTGATCTGACTTCATTGAATGGCTTCATTGAATGGCTTCATTTCGCTATTGTTCGAGTGGTCCACTCAATCTGTTTAGTCTGCATTTCTCGAGAGTCATTCACGTGTTTATTGCAAACATAATGGTTGAGCCAATTGATTGTGTCGGGTAATAAACTTATTGGCAACTCATTGGAATCCCAAGAATCTAGGCAACTATGCAAACTTTGCAAGACACTCTCATCAATTTGCCAGCATTTACTCTATTTTTCTATTTCCAATGACCATGCTGTAATCAGCTGTAATCAGCTGTAATCTCCTGTAATCTGCTTGATATCTCATTCCCAGAGATTTATAATCACTAAGAGAAATCTGTTTCGCGTGAATGTATCGATAATTTATTGCATTGCCGAGTATTATGGTTAATCATTTGACCACGACCAATTTACTAATTTGGCCACACTTATCTCCAATATGATTAAATTAGTAATTCTAATTAACGCATATAAAATTAATTCAGCTTGTTCACGAAAAATTGCCAACTTTCTATGAGTGTCAATAAATACAGATATTAAAAATAAAAAAATTACATTGAAATTAGATAAGCTAATTGAATCTTGCTAAATTATTATGGCATACATTAATTTGTCTTTTTGTTGATTCCCAGGTGAAAGTCATGGGAACACTGAGACAATTCAATAATGAGATTATTATCGGTCACAATGTGGGTCCGCATGAATACAACGCATCCATCTATACAATAAAGGTATGACATTTTCACCTTTCTATTCACCGCACACATACATAATCAATGATCATGGCCATTTTCGCACATATTCACCGCTAAAATGGCTTATTGTTCGATGATTTTATGGACTATTTCGACAAATAGATCACAAACTGAATGGAGGCGATAGAAGTGCAGTGACAGCACAATAACCAGGTGTGACATGGATTCAGTCGGCCATCCAATTCATAATTGTCTCATTTCCCTAATCCTCCCAACAAATCATAATAAGAGCAGAAATTTTATTACAATTATTAATGATCACAATCACAGAAAAGCTTTTGATGTAAATAATCGAGACATAAGTTTTCACTAATAACTTATTAGCGTTCGCTCCAAATATGGCCATAAATTTCAATTATAACCACATTTCGCGATGCAATTGTTTTAAACGATTTGAGTGCTCATCCAAATGTGGAAAACCTTATTGTCGTATTCAGTTATATCCGGCAACACTGGGTCTGTCGAGCGCCGACTTCTACCAGAACACGAGTAGTCGTCAATACAAGGCTTACCACAAACTGATGAAGGAATACACATATCTGTTGAACGCACCCAACGCTACCATCAATAAAGACATCGAAGATATTATTTACTTCGAGTCCCGGTTGGCCAACATCTCGCGGCCCTACGAGAAGAGTGGCGGCGCTTCCTATCAGAGGATGTCTGTGAAAAAGCTCTCGAAATTAGTGCCGAATATCGATTGGAAACAATACTTCGAATTAGCCATTCCTATAGCCATCAATGATAGCGAAACAGTGGGCGTCTATGGACTCGACTATTTCATCGATGTCCAGGATCTCATTGATTCTTCGTCCCAACGGTGAGTCTCTCCGCACCTCAAAGTGATAATTGAGCTGAAGATGAATATTCGATATGAGAGTTGTGTTCTAAATCTTGACGCCTACACAAACTGAGTGATAGATTACATGCATTAAATGTAATGTTAACTAAAATGATGAAAATTCAAATCTTATTCAACAGTTGTATTCAATTACATTCACTTAAGTTTATTCAATTGAAAACAAATCATTTCTCAAACACACGAAACCATTATTTTTTATTGATAATGATTTGTAATGTTTTTGATTAATCGTTTGAAAACTGTTGAATGGCTTTCGTTTAGAAGAGAAACTAAACTTGAGAGTCGATTGTAATAAGTGGACAACATTTGCTTAAAATTACTAATTATAAATTGAGAATTCCCATGATTCCCATGATATCATGATTATCTCAGTTTCATATTTATTTATACTGAAAGTGAGAAAATCAGTCCCAGAAATGACAAATTATATTTCACTTCCTAAACGTGAGAGCAAAAATGATCATGCTGATTGTTGCAATTGACCAGGACCATTTTGAACTACTTGCACTGGCGATTTGTAATGAACCGAGCTAACAATTTGGACGAGCGATTCGAGAAAGTCCAGCAGGACTTCTTCAAAGAGATCTACGGCACCAAGAGCCAGTCAGCAAGGTGGAAAAAGTGTGTCGACTACGTCAACAACAATATGGGTAATCATTAATCCGGCAAATCATTAGTCAAATTATTAGCCAACTGTCGGCCAAATGTCGGCCAACAGCTGACTGTCCGCCTCATTGTCCGCCTAATTGTGTTCTATGTTTAGGTATGGCTGTCAGTGCTCTCTATGTTAGACACCATTTCAACGATCGAAGCAAAGCAAAGGTCTGTCGAAAAGTGGCTTAAATTCAATTTATTTGAAATGAAAATCACTTCAAATGAGTCGCTGTTTATAAATATCTCACTTTTGGTTACAATTTTTTGATTAATTCGAGTGTTTTTTAAAATAAAAAGAAATCAATTTCTGAATTATATATTCATATAAAGGTTTATGACTTGAAAGAGATTTTTAGAAACTTTAAGAATTAATTTGAATTTTAAAGCCTTTTGACACCGATTTCCAAATCAATTATTTTGCATCAAACGACAGGCACAGGAAATGATCGCCAATATTAAGCGTGAATTCTACGACATTCTCGATGAGATCACCTGGATGGACCAGGAGACCAGGATCGACGCCAAGACCAAGGTCTTCACCTCAACTGACAGACCATTCACTTATCACATCTCAATTCAATTCATAGGCGGCGGTTATGGAAGAACACATTGGATTTCCTGAATATTTGCATGATAATGCCAAACTCGATGAGGAATACGAACATGTAGGCTTTGCTTTTCTACATTTCAAATGTCTTATCGATAGCTAAATATGCAATCTTTATTTGCTCTAGCTCGATTTTGTCAAAGATAAGTATTTTGAAAATGTCATCGGATTCTTAAAGAATTCCACGAATAAGACTCAATCAAAACTCTACACTCAAGTCGACAGAAATAAGTGAGTTTTGCATAATTAACATAACAACAGCTATTGGATTGACAAACCAATCCAATCCATAGATGGACAGTAATGCCCAGTGTTGTCAACGCACATTATCACAGATACAGAAACCTGATGAGTGAGTACAGTTCAGCCCTGAATGAGATGTTTAGGTCTTATTATGTAAACCATGATCCAGGCTTTCCTGCGGCTGTTCTTCAATCTCCCCTTTTCAATGAAAACTATCCAAACTCATTGAATTACGGAGCGATCGGATCAGTGAGTTATCCTCTCATTGAATGGCCAATAATTAATCATTAATTCGTTCAGATTGTTGGCCACGAGTTGACGCACGGCTTTGACTCGAACGGTAAGTCAAAGAACTACAAACTAGTTTGACTATAACGGGTCAAATGCCAGGTCGACATCACGACCAATACGGCAACCAAAGACTTTGGTGGCACCCGAACACCATCGACAGGTTCATCGCGAAGTCCCAGTGCATGGTTAGTCAGTATAGCAACTATACTGTTCGGGTCCACGAAGAAGATATGAAGATAAATGGCCATTTGACATTGAGCGAGGTAATTGAGCGTTGATTAATGAAACTGTTTATTTGATTCCGATTTCATCTACGGTATAGAACATCGCAGACAACGGTGGTATCAAACAATCGTTTCGAGTAAGATATGCGAGCAATGATAGCAATGAATGGTCTCATGAATGCCAAGTTTATGTTGAATTTGGATTTGATTTGACAGGCATTCAGAAAACTACAGCTGAAAGGAAGGGATCGACTGCTGCCGGGACTGAATATGACTGAAAACCAACTCTTCTTTTTGAAGTTCGCACAGAATTGGTGTCAATCAATGACTCCCGAAGGCATGTTGACTGCGCTCAAGACGTGGAAACACACGCCCGGAAAGTATAGGTGAGTGTCGTTCGCCGCTCAGAGCCACCACTTGATCGCAACCCTTATCTCTTCAGAGTTATCGGCGTTTTGGCCAATTCTCGTGACTTCGCGCAGGCATTCAGTTGCCCGACAGGAAGTCCGATGAATCCGACCCACAAGTGTGAGGTCTGGTGAGAGGTCACTAATGAATATCTTTAAATCCAAATATTTATTATATTCTAAATAAAAAAAATTGTAAATTCTTGTAATTTATAAATAAAAGTTACTTGTTATGCCTGAATTAGGTGATGATCAATATTCCCTTATCAAATTGTGATTCTCATTGTTTTAAGATAAGGTATAATTATGTAACTATAGTAATATGACCAAGGTAATTTTTAAGTAATTTGCAAGTTATCGCCATAACTGTAAGTTAAGCTACAGCGATATTAAATTGTGAAATGAAATTAAAGGATAAAGGATGTATTAACAGATTTGTTTGATAACAATAGCAAGTTTATGATTACTTGTTTAACATTTCAGTGGAAGGATTACAAGTTGAGAGGAATGCACAATGCACAAGGTCAGTTCGACTGACACATTGCCCTAATAAGCGTATCGCAATATCGCGATCAATTCGCTCGGTTATCATTTTGTTCTCAGGTACGGTCTTCATTTTGATTGTTCCAATTATCAATTTATAAGAATGGCAAGATTATCTATGATCACTAATCCAGGTGATATCAATTAGCATTGACTCACATTACTCGATGACAACGGGATTGTGTTTGTGATTGTGTTCCCATTTCCCATTATGTTGTCATTATTGTTACTTTTGTATAGGGCCTAAGTATACAAGGCTATTGTGTTATATTATTAAAAGGGCCCAAATGTCTGCATAGCATAACGAGTGAGAGTAAGGGCGGAGGCGTTCAATGTTTTTGTTTTACGGCAAACAAGTCTTGATTTCATTCAATCATTTGGTCTGACATTAGAACCCAATTCAAGTCATGTCTTCAGAGGAAAGGCCATCGCAAGTCAATTCTCACCCGTCGGCGCTGACCACTGCCACCAAACCTGCGGTCAATCTGCAGACCAAACCCAAACTGTCGGGTCTGCCGGCGATCAATGGATCCAAAGCTCCCGTACTTCGCGATCGGGAGAATAGTCTGAACGGAACAAATGGCACTAATTATCGCGTTCTTAAGCCCGAGTCTTATGTCGGTATCGACTCATTGCCCGAGCAATTCGTCAATCGTATAGTGAGAGACGGCTTCGGCTTCAATGTCATGGTTTTGGGCGCGACTGGAGTCGGAAAGTCGACTCTC